>WEIV01004026.1:59426-184130 GCA_013390005.1 Calyptomena viridis
AACAAATGATAAAAAATATTTAAAGCACTGCATGACTAACCCTTTAAATATTGAAAGTAATTGCTGAAGGAGACGATAATTCATTCCAAGTTTATAAGGCAGTACTGCGTTACACCCTCACGGAAACATGCAAGTAAAGAGAGGATCAGGTGAGGTATCTTATATTTTATTAGACACAGAAATTACTTTTCAATGTAGAAACTTTTTGGTTTGTGGTAAGGTACTAGCTTTTAATCAAATTTTTCTTGTGCTTTAGCTGAAACAGTCTGATTTTTTTGCAAAACCTCTCATGAATTCTTTGTTTAAGCACATTTTAAACTGTAATTGCACTTAATATTCTGGTGAAATGGAAGGGACTCCATCTGTGAATGTTTTGTTTTGTTGCATTTTTTTAATAATTATATGCTGAATTTAAAAGTTTTTTAAAAGTCAGTCATAATGCCACATCATTCTACTGTTTGGATCCTTATGGTACCGCAGCCTTCCTACTATCCAGTTTAATGCACTGTCTCTGTTCAAAAACAAGCATGTTTTCTCTGCTGGTCTTTTATGTGCCTGAAAGTTGGGTGTCTCAGAGGATTTTTAATTCATCAGCTACTCACTAATTTTTCATGGAACTCAGTCTTCCTTTAAATTATGTTTAAGTGACTCAGAAGTTGTCAGTGGTCCTTCAGTTCCTAAGGCAAAAGTCCTCCTCGCCGCAGCACCCGTTTGATGGTGTAGAGGGTAAAACCACCGTTACAGTGGGTTGCTGTACATTTGCTTATTTGTGTCAAGATACCTGTCAAACCAAAGTAGACCTGATAAATCAATAGACTTTATCAAGCTTTCTCAAGCATTCTGACAGAGGAGTGGTTCCTCAAAGAAAAATTAGCAGCTGCTTTTGGACAACACTTCATAAGCAAAAATAGCAGTGTTGGTGCTTTTCTTAAAAAAGTTAACTGAAATAATGCAAAAGGTGATGGGGATGGGGTATGTGAATAGCAAAATGGAAACAAACCTTTCTTACACTGTCAAATGAGAATTTACATGCAGAAAATGGAAAGGCAGACAAAAGCTTTAAGTGGAGAAATAAACTTCCACTTGTAACTGTAACAGCTCTTCCACTCCAGCCTTCTTTATACTGTATTAGAAAAAAAGCAGTTGTATAGGAGAATTATCTGTATCACCTTTGTGAAGAGATATGAAGAAATTATCAGTATAGTGGTCAAAGGAAAGCAAATGATAGATTTATAAACAAGAAAATATTGACAGACTGGATTATTTGTCTCTCTGTTGTTCCTGTACATAGGAATGCTTGTGTTTTAAGTTGTGGTTGACTTCTTTTGAGAGTGGATCTAGGACTTGAAAGGACTTGAAAGAACTTGAAAGGATTCCACGTGCTGACTATAAACAGTATATTTAGTAAGCTTTGTGTATCAAAAAGAGCAGATGTATTCCAAGGTGGGATTTTCCATGCAAAATAAAGCTTGCTTGGATTGCAGAAGATCACAAGAAAATGAGCCATAGGGAATACCAAACTAAGTAAGAGAGCCAGGTGGGAAGAAAATATCCTGGCTAGTTTTTATCAGCTGTCCTACTTAGAGAGGAAGTTGAGAGGTTCTGGGAAACAGGTAAAAGGTGATTCAGTTGGTTGGTGTAAAGCCTGAGCTGGTGAAGTTGCGTTCATTCAATAGGAAGATGCTCAGACATGTCACTTCTCTAGAAAGGGTTTGGAGGTGTGGGAAAACTGATGCTGTTGTGATCCAGTCTGAAGGATCAAACTCAATCTGGGGACTTGATCCTGCATTTGCTGCAAAATTAGACATCACGAGAAGGGAAGGTTTAAACTAACCCTTCCAAAGGGGGAGAATTTCTCTTCCTTTTATCTCTTATTTTGTCTGTCAGTTTTCAGGTAAATTGAAACACTTTATGGCCCAGTCTACAGGTGTCCCGTGTGCAGAGGGAATTTCACTGTAGATTCACCAAATTGGAGGGTATATTCGGTGTTTTCCTGCTAGGAGGGACCTTCACCAACAGATAGGGTTGATATCTCAGCAGATCTCCACAAAATCTTATTTTGCCACTGACGAAACTGTTAGAACTTGTGTATAACCCCTGTTTCTCACAATGTTTCAAGCCTTCTAATTGTTCTGCTATTTTTCTAGTCTTCCAAGAATAAAAATCTGTATTATTTCCTTCTCTCAAGAAATGCAATTCACAGTTGGAATTTGAGAAATCTTTTTTGTGATTCATCTTGTCTGTATAGTGTTCTGTATATATATTCCTTCTGTAGGGAGGAAGACATTTTCCTTGATGGTTCCTCTCTTAACTTATTTCATGTAGCTGTTAATTGGTCACAGAGTGAAATACAATATGTACCATTATTTCCTCTGTGTAATTTGATCCTACTCAACCTGCCAACAGCAGCACAGAGCTGTGTATGGGGTGAGTGACTTGCATGTAGTGCAGGATGGGGCAAAGAATGCAGAACGACTTAATGTCAACATCTCCAAGCCCTGTAACTCTGCTCGGTGTTAGAACTTTTCAGAAACTAATTCCTAATAACTTAATTTTATATAAAAATACTGAAATTGGTAATTCTAACACCAAGCAGCCTGAAGATCTTGGATATCTATTGCATGTTTTTCTGTTTCAAACTGGTTTGGAACTTAAGTCATTAGAATGCTTTCTGTATTGATACACAGTGCCTCTAAAATGCCTGCTTTAGCTGACAAAGCAAATGCTTACTCTTTAGACAGCTTTTTTACACAGAAGGTTTTTTTGTTGGTTTCTGGTTTGTTTTGTTTGGTTGGTTTTGGAGGGGGAGGTTGTTTGGTTGTTTTTTTTGCTTAGGGTTTTTTTTTTTTGGTTGGTTGGTTTTTGTTTTAAAGAAAATATTTGTTTTGGAACTCTGACACTCCTTTTTAATCATTTGCTGCATAAATCCTGTGTCCCTGTGTAAGGCATGTTGATTATGGATTTGTCTTTCACATTCTGAACATTAGTGAATTAAAGTTTCCAGTTAACGAAACAGGGCCCTTGCTTTTAGTTTTACAATATTTTTAATTTTCTCAAATGTGAAAACCAAAATAAGTCTGTACAGATGTATTATTTGATAAATTCTGTAAATTCTGGATTACTTCAAATTATTTTAATGCTATGTAGGAAAAACACAAGACAGTTAACTAGTTATAGCTCTTGCTAGGGCACACATTGCTAGGAACAGGCCATGTCATTGCTCTGCCATTTCTGAAGCAAATGATCATTGTTACAGGAATACCTTTGTAGGTAGAGTTTAATTTAAATATGTTCTTACAGTAGTCTCTCAGCTGTTAAATTTTTTAATTCAAGCATCCCTGGCAGAGCAAGTCTTGGGTAACAGAGCATATATATTGTGTCCTGGAAGCAATAGTTGATTAATTTGGATAGTTTCAAGAATGATGAATTTAACTGTAACAAGGGATACGTAATTTACCCCTTTGTCATTTTATAGGATGGGTTTTTTGAATGCTGTATAGCAAAAAAACAAAAAAAAATTGATTTGGTATTCCTGGTTATGATGTTGTTCATTCTAGGAATGGTTTATTGTCTGCAAAGGTGAACTTTCATAATACATGTGATTTAATCTGACATCTGAGCAATCCCGACCGTTCCTCTGTGAGTTTGTCTGTGTGTTCCTGCCTCCTGCCTTGTACAGGAGGTAGTGCTTGCATGGCCACAAAGTGAGTCAGATTAGCTTGTTGATCCATTGGAGAGTGAATCCAACAATTCTTTGAGCTCATGTAGCTGGAGGAAGAGGAGCAGTGGGTATGGACCACCCATTTCAGCAGCAGCTGGGGGTCAAGGATTGAGTGTAACATGAAACAGTGTAATTTTTGTTCCCAGTTGATTTACTTTGTTGTCTGTTAACACAGTGGAGAATTGATCATAAAATTACCAAGAGCTGTAAACATTATTGGAGTGACTTGTTTTAGTCTTAGATAAATATGCAGATAATGTCAGATACAGTAATTCTGAAATAAGCCTGAGCAAAATATTATGTGTATTACAGCTCTAGACTTGTGAAATTATGTAGAAAAGCTGAGCAAGTGCTGTGACTCCCATTAAGGGAATCAAATGTGAGTTTAAAACTAAAGACAGGTTAGCTGAGTATTTAAATGATACTTGGATTGAGATTCCTCCAAACTGCTGTGCTGTGGACAAGCAAGTGTAAACAAATAATGATTTCTAGACCCTAGCACACAAAATTCATAGGGCTGTCTGCATCAGAATAATGTTTTGGTGATTGGTGTTGGTTTGTTTTTTTCTGGGCATAGGGTGTTTTTTTCTTTTCCCCACAGCTGCTTTGAGTTATGAAAAGCTTTTGCATTACACTTACCTTCAAAGTATTCCAAAATTACATTGCAAGGTGGATTATTTGAACAGTTATTTGGAACAGAAGTTGAGGCTTGCTTGCTTTTTCGTAAATCTGAACAAACACGTGTCCCCTCTGTGCCTTGGTTCTCATTGTGTCAGAGGTGGTACTTCTTTATCCATTTTTCTGCTTCTTTCATCGCTTTTTTGTAGGATGTCAAGGAGCAGGACACAAGCAACACCTAATGATTTGGTATGCTTTGTATTGCAATTCTGTTTCTCCATAGCAGATTCTTGGTGTTGTGCATGATTTGTATCATGACACTACTGGCCTAACAATGTTTTCCGTGGCTGGTTCTTAATCTCTTTTTTCCATAGTTGATCACATTACATTCGTCTGTTCTCTGTTTTTGTCTCATGTTTTGTATTAAATACATGTAAAACTTTTTTTGATTATTATAATAAAGGCATTTTTGCAAAGCTAAGTGGGAGAAAAGGGCCCTGTACTGAGAGAGTTCAGCACAGTTTGTGTTAACGTGTGGTCTGTTCGTTGAAGAAGTTTGAGTGTTCCTGTGACAGTGTTAAATGTCTTAGTCACTTTCAGTTCTACTATGAAATTTTTATCCAAGGAAAATAAGTTTGGGTGTGGATATGATTTTTTTTCATCTTCTGATGAACCAGATGCTCACTTGTGTATTAACACTTCTGATTATTGTCTCAAATTTGATGTTAGAATTGTTTAGTGACCAATTTTGTTGGTACCAAACATTGGTCACCAGACCAGTTGTGTTTCTGCAGTCTGTAATGTTCCTACCATTTATAACACTGCAAAATCCAGTCTCTCTTTCGTCAGTACTAATGGAAGTGAATGATAGTATGAGGTGATGGAAACATTTTATTTCCTAAACACTTCTCAGTTTGCCGTTGATTTTGGTTTCTCTGGAGGACTGATCTTTCACAGCTGTTGCAAAATGTAAGTGGGTTTTTTTCCCTGCTGTGCAGATATCTGCTTTTTTTAAACTCTCTGTGGCACAAAGGGGTCTTTTTAAAATGTCACAAATACAAAGCAATTTATGTTGGCATTAAATGTAAACATTTTGCTGTCATTGTTTATGGAAGAAATTGAAAGTTTTGGAGTGAGTGGGTAAAAAAAGATAAATATTGAGCAACATCCTTATAGAAGTAGGAATGGGAGTTACACATAGTTTATTCCTTAGGAAATATCTTACATTTAGTTTTATCAGTTACTACTTGAAAATGCTTGGGGCTTCACTTTTATATAATTGCAGTAACTATGCCTTCTACTGTCTACTCTTTATTATTTTGCAAATAAGTTTTGTCCCATGTAGTGACATGGATGAATTAATTGTGATAAGTTAGCTTGTAGGCTAAAACTAATGAAAACTATATATATATGTATGCATATCTAGTTTTATCTATCTATATGTATGATATAAATATGCATAGGTAAGTGGTAGCATATATGTAAAACTGTTTAAAACCCCCTATGATATAAAATAATAGGATAGGTTTTAAATGAGGTTACTTTTAGAAATTATTTTCCACTGAGGGTTAGCACTGGACATTAATGCCTACATATGGAAGCATAATGTTGATTCAGATGGAAAAGGAAATATCAATTTAGATTGAGGAATGTGTTCCCTATAATCCTCCCTGTTCTCAGTTATTCTTGTAGAGCTTTGCATGGAGCTTGTAGCTATGGTGCGGGAATAGTAACTTCAGTAGCAGATGTGATCCTGAGGCTTATTACATGTTTTGCCAGATGTTTGATTTATCTTTAGGGCAACCTTCTGGTTTGTTTTTTATATCAAACATTGTGAGAAATAAAATTCAGAATATATTTTAAACATGTTATGAATATTTGGAGATAAAGGAACCTTTTTATAACCTGAAGAAGCATTGTAATGTCTCATATTAAATATACTTTTAGTCTGTATTTCAACAAGATACTTTATAATTTCATATGTTGATCCAATCTGATTTAGACTAAGCTTGCTTGTAAAGATAATGTAACCCTAAACTAAGCAGGTTTTGTGTTTATGTAAGCTCTTGTCTACTTTTATAGTTATTGATAGTTCATGCGATTTGATATCTTGCATATTTAGTGCTAGAATTTGTTTATGGCTTAAAATAATCTTTTGGTTGAAGAAACCTCAGCATTTTCAGTAATAATTGTGAATCTCAAGAATAGATCCCTTAGGGTGATGCAGTTGGTAGTTCTTGAAGGAAATTAATCTTTGGGGCAGTTTGTGCGGCTCACTAGCCATTGCCTCTGTACAGGATAGTAGGTCAGAAATTCAGCTTCTGTGCACCTGCACCTGCTCACATGCTCCATACATGTGCTGCATTTGCCATGTTTGAGTTACAACATTGTCCTAAAACTGATGTGGTTCTGATGTCTGTGATCAAAAATTTTAATACTTGTGACTCTTGGTTCAGAGTATAAGAAAACCATGTTTTGGGAAGTTTTAGCAGTGAAAATTGTAGGGCACAGCAAGTTTATGAAGTGTTTTTAGTGAATTTTGTTCATCAAACACATTTAATAGTGTGGGGAGACATCAGGATCTGTCACTCCCTTCTGTCTTTTCTTTCATCACTGTATCAATTCCATGAAAAAGAAATACCCCATTTACCAACCTAACACAAACCAGAGTGAATTATTAGTCAAGTTCAACTGGAAAGTAAGTAGGAAATAGGTAGGCTCTTAAATCTGACTGTTCAGTAGATCTGAATGTTGCAGTGGAGTCCTGCAGAAAAAATGTCAGATGCGAAATGAAACAAAGATCGAGAGCAATTCTTGCACTTGAATTGTGGCATTGGAAAGCAAGTTCTTTATTTCTCTTGACCTTGAAAGGAAAAATAAAAGAGCGAGTTATTTTAAAAACACTTTGATTCAAGAGTTTGCGAACTCCTGTGTGATATGGAGGAGGTCTTAACAAAGATTATTCTGTGTACATACTCTGTTTGTGGATCTCTTTGTGGCTGTGCAAACGTCTTTTCCCTTTGGGACTTAATTACATAGCCTCATTCTAACAGCTACAATTGCTTATATAGAAAAGTAGTATCTGGAATGTATTTTATGTATGTATAGCTATCTTTTAAAACAACAGGTAGCTACCAGGGCTAGTGTGTTTTGATCAGCGATTGCTCTTCAAAACAGAATTTGGAAGATGTAGCTACCCCCATGGCTTGCCCCCGTCCTTCTTCAGCCCTGGCAGGACACGGGATAGGAGGGGGCCCTTCCAGTCAGGAGACCTCCGAGTCGGGAGGTCCTTTTCAGAAGGTGCCTCAGGGTTTGCAGGGGATGCATGTGCCCCTGCACTCCCCCGAGGGTTAGGCTAGTGAACGCAGGACAAAGAAGTGCTGGCAGCTCTCCGTGGTTGTGAATAATATAAGTTTATTTCTCCCTGGGAGCCATGTGCTCCCAGGGGGTCCAAAGCTTATCAGTTCAACCAAGGAAAAGCAAAAAACCATTTCCTGTCTCTGGTTCTTATAGGGGGATTTAGCCAATGGAAAGGGAGGAGAAGGGAGGGGATAAACCATCTTGGGGGAAGGGCAGGGGGGTTTAACAGAACATACCAACTAACAGAACAATAACATACAGAGATACATAATATAGAAATACATGCTAATTACACACTACTACAGGAAGTCTGCTTTAAAAGCTAATTGGCATATTTGTAAGTCCGGAATAATATTTCTGTTCCTCCTCATGTTTTCAAAGTAATGCCTAAGAAAGGAGGCTGTGAGGTTAGACTTGGATTGCCACATCACCTTGTGGTAATAAAGGAAAAGAGCCTGGGCTCTCCTTCTCCACCAAAGGACAACAGTGGAATGGGCTACAGTTGTGATAGAGTCATCATATGGCTCCCTTAGCCAGTTGTCCAAGAATCTCGCTGGAGGATCGGTTGTCCAGTGAAGAAATGGAATAGTTCACCCTGGATTGGATTGTGCCAAGTCACTAGTGGAAGTCTGGATTTGTGAAAACATTGTGAATTCAGCTCTTCTGCAGTGAGGTTTCAGTAGTGCAATTGTCAGTTTGTCAAGTGTTTCTCGCTCTCAGGACTCTGGCAAGGACATTTTCTCATGTGGAGTCTTCTCTTTCACCTGCTGAAGGAGTGAGACATGGTTTCAAGACCCCTCAACACCTTAAGTGTAAAAATTCAAGAAGGATTATTTGTAGAAAAAGTGTATTAGACTCTTAAACTAAACAGTAACTTAAATTATTTACTGTGCAGAAAAAAATCTATTTTTTAATGCTACCAATCAACATAATCTGATTGGTGTTTTATGCCTAAGGGCTCTGTGCACACACTGGAAGCTCTGTAATTGTGTGTGGATACATTAATGCTTTCTAATAAGCATCACTCTGACTCACAGTCTAACTACAGAAAGAAGGATTTTTTTTTGCAGTCCCTTTGAGTATATACTTGTGATAACATACGGAGGTGTTTAAAACACGAATTTTAGTTTTAAGTAGTTGTTTAGAGACTCAGAATGGTATAAACATCTTTCTTCTAAGTCAGAGTAAACTTCTGACAAAGTTTTCAGATTCCCTGCTGGCATCTGATACTGTGATTGTTATACATAAAAATTAAATAAATTGGGAAAGTTAAACTAGTTGTTTTAAGGAAGAAGAAATTGATCTTACACTTACTGAATTATCACCTTCACATTTACCTCAAAGTTGTCACTGTTCCACTCCTTAAACTTTTATTGTTCTGAACTGTTTTCTGGTATGAATGTGTAACTGTGGCAAATGGAAATTTTTGTTGTTCAGTGAAATACTTCAGAAAATAGCGTTTTTTGTAATATTTTGCAGAGAAAGTCTTTAGCAGTTTATCTGGATTTAATTCTGATTATATTATTATTAAAGAGAATTTACTGAGTTTGCTGTTGATGGCTGCAAAAGTATCAATTTTTTTTTTTTTTTGTTTAAATGCAGCTTTAAAGAGAGGACATCATGGTCAGTGCACTAAGATGCTTTTTAATTTGTATTTCTTTCTGCCACATTTTTCCGCTTGTTGAACAGAGTGAATTCTCTAGGTCTCTCTTTTCAAGTCCTCTTGACACTGCAGTTCAGTGTTATTCAGTACTTGGCTTTGTTTCCTTTTTGTCCTTTGACAGTTCTGTATTTTCATGTTTGCTTACCATATTGAACTGCAGTTGCAAATCTAAGCACAGTTTGTCTAACAAAGTATTTTTGGACTGGCTTACCCATGTTAATTTTTTTGAAACCATTTCTGTTACATTTTTGACATTCAGTGAGAGCAGCTAAAATAAATATAGTCTGTGGCTGTTAACCAAAGATTTTGTACCTATTGTAACTCGTGTCTTGTTTGCATTTGAAAAGGTATTTAGGCTGAGTCCTTTGAGAATTATATAGTGCTCCTCATAATTGCTTTTAACATTTTCAATAGCTAACAAAAAGATAAATGCAGAATGAAAATAGCTGCTTTTGAAACAGAAAAAGTCTCCTTTGATGAAATTTCATACTATGGTTGTTTCTTTCTGGAAGCTTATATTTTACTCGAACCAAACTTGATTTAATTAGATTGTGATATTTTTTCTTTGACAATTAGCAGAACTTTTCATCATCTTGGTCCCTTAAAAAAAATTAAAAATTGACTAATACTATTTTATGTGACTGAAATTAATGTTTGGAGGGTTTTGTTATTTTTCTTTACCACGTTCTAACTTATTAAATCATCCAGTCACAGAATTGTTGAATAGCTGAGGTTGGAAGTGATGTCTAGAGGTCTCTGGTCCAATCCCCCTGGTCAAAGCAGCATGAACTAGAACAGGTTGTCCACGTGAGTTTAGATTGTCTCCAAGGGTGGAGGCTCTACACCATCTCTGGGCAGCCTGTTGTGTTTACCATTTCTCAGAGTTTGAAAGCAAACAAACGAGTAAGCTCTTTTGTCATATGTTTAAGTTGAATTTCCAAAGCATTTATGCACATGGATGAGATCCCTCTCAGCCTTTTCCAGCCCTCTCAGCCTCTCTTTGAATGATAGATGCCCCAGTCCCCAGTCATCTTCATGGCCTGTCCCTGAACTCTGCAGTGAGTCTGTGTCTCTCTTGTGCTGGGGAGCCCAACACTGGGCGCAGCACCCTGGATGTGTCTCACCAGGGCTGAGCAGAGGGAAATGATCACCTCCCTCGACCTGCTGGCAATGCTTTGTCTAGTGCCCAAGAGCTTTGCTGCAAGGGGCCATTGATGGTTCAAGTGCACGTTCACCAGGACTCCCCAGGGCTGTTTTCTGGAGTTTTTTCCAGCCATTCAGCCACAGCGTGTGCTGGTGCCTGGGGTTCTTTCTCCCCAGGGACAGGACTTTGCATTTCCCTTTGCTGAACTTTTTTCCGTCCTGTTGACGTTGCTCTGGGTATCAGCATAAACCTCCTCCCAGTTTTGTATCATGGCAAACTTGCTAAGGGTGCACTTTGTCCCATCATCCAGGTTATTAATGAAGATGACTTAAGAGTATTGGACCCAGTACTGACCCCCTGGGCCACACCACTGGCGACTGGCCTCTGGATGGACTTTGCTGCTGATCACCACCTTGCACACTGTGTCATCATGTTTTTATCTGAAGTCTGTTTGAATAGTATTAATCCTGTTGAATTTTTTTTTTCCTCCACCTATAATTGGAGTTTGTAAATATAATGTAGTTACAAAGGCATTCTGGCTGTCAGTAAAATATAGGTACCACCAAATGATTCAGTGATTCATCTCTTCCCCAAATGAAACTGTTTTGCTTTGAGACTGTGCTGTCCCAAGGGTTTCTACTCTTCAGAGAAGTGGGAATGGAAAGAATTGACTTGTCCAGCCCCCGTCAGGGACTCCTTCGGCTGAGCAAGCAGTGGAACCGCAGCCTCCTGCTTTCAGCTCTGATGTGTTGTGCTTTTTCTCTTACTCATTAGAGAATTGATTGCAGTGGATGTGTCCCTCTGCTTCCCATCTTGTTTCCCATGTAAAAAACTTGCTTTAAGTTTATAACTTCCTTCTTGGCACAGAGCACTTTTTCTGCCTGTTTAAACAGGGTGTGAGTTTAGTTCTTGGCTACTTTAAAAGAACAAGCCACACTTAGATATAAAAGTTGCAAGTGGTATGTTGCTGAATATTACCTTTGGCTTGCAAAATCCTGCCATATGATGTTACAAGCCCTAGAAAGAGGAGAAATTCACCCTGACTCTGTCTTGTGTAGCTTGATCTAAAAGCCATGAGCTTTGTTTTCTTAATTTAACATTCTTAAACTGTTATGGGTTTTAGTTTTGTTTAAATTGTTTGATATCTTTTGCATTTGAACACAGTGTGTCATCTTAAGTTTTTAGGTGCCAAAGGCTGCTTGTGCGAAGGCATGAGTGTCTTTTACCTCAGATATCTAACCACTCCTGTTTTTATTGTTCCTCTGGTTGGGCTATGGAGCAGACTTTCTGAATCTGGCCTGAATTCATTGTTTCTTTGAGGACACATTGAAGAAGTTACAGTAATGCAGGCATTGCTAGTGTTAGGCTGTAAAAACATGACTGAAACATGACTAATACTGATGGTGATGCCATTCAGTAGATACCGTGCAGTGTTGTAGCTCCTAACTGCAGTACTAACACACAATAAAATGGGGATTTCTGTTTTGAGTTCTCTTGGCCTGATTGCCCTAATTGTAGATTATTATCTGGGCAGTGGCAAGAAATCATAAGTTTAAAATTTTTTGGGATGGTGGCAGGGGGAGAGGTGTAGAGATGAACCATGTAGTACTGCAAACAAGCACACACTATCAGGCTTCTGTGTCTTGTTTGTTGTAGAGAAGTTGCCTCTACATTACTTTTTCTATATATATAAAAGTATGGTCATGTACATTAATATTTATTGTGTTAAATACACCTTGTTTCATGGTTAAATGCATATTTACATATGAGGGTGGTGTATTTTCTCTCTCCCTCTTCTTCCACTCCCCTCACATCTGTGTGTCTGTATACATACATACATATGCACATAAGGCAAAACAAGGAAGCAGTAAGTGATGACGAATCTGATTTCTTTGAAAAGAAAATGGGACCCGTAGTAGCAAACTATTATGCAGGCTGTCCAAGTTGGAAGTATGATATAGAAATAGTTTGGGTATTTGGAGAATGTTAATGAGTCAGCACAGTTCGGCTGGATCTGTCTTGACCAGTCGAAATGTCATTTGGGTGTACCAGGTTTTACTTTCTTCACATCTGTGTGAAAAGCCTCTGAAGACTGAACCATGCTTGTTTTAAGTACTGTGGTAGACTCTTGTGTGGTAAAACGAGGTCTGGGGGGGGGGTGTGGGGTGTGTCTGACTTTCATGGTTCTTGTGTCAAAATGATACAGTAACTGCCAGTGAGCATTTCAGATTTGTACCTGCTGGCTTTCCATGGCACCTGTGTTCTAGGTTGCTAACCCTGTGTTATAGCATCATAGAGGAGTTATTTAGAAGTCTGTGCTGTTATGCCTGAAACTGTACGCTTTTAAAGCCGTAAGTACCTTAATATTATTTCACTAATTAAATGTCACACATGCTAATTAATAGATAGCTACTGTGACGGCAGTCATGTAAGGAAAAAGTATAGTGGTGTATTAGTGATGTTCTTGAACATCTCTATGTTGGAATTGGCTTAAAAACAAGGTTTCATGCTTCCTCAGCTGATTAGCTCCTAAGTTCTCAACACATTGTTTTTCTTCTGCCATTGATGCCTAGCTGTATGGGATGAGACATGTTAAAGATTTGGATGCCATTGGTTTTCGATGATGAATTTCTAGTCACAATTTTGTGTTTCTCGTCACATGCCTCTTGCTGCCTGCTAGCAGCCATGGCCACTAAATAACTTCTTGAATCTCCAATACCCTGCTGATGATATCACCTGTCATGTTGACATTGACATAGGATTATATGTAAAATATAGGGAGTGAAGGAGACTAGTTCTTACGTGCTGGAAGGGACTACCTCTATCGGAATTTAACCTGCTGTTTCTTGGTGCAGCCAACAGCTTCCAAAATGATTGTGTTATGACTGTTGGCAGGGAGGACTTAATAAAAAAGCATAGGTTTCCATGAGATCTGAAAATGTCTTGTCATCTAATTGCAGTAATTTTGGAGACTTTTGGGCACATTCTTTCACAAGGTTTGAACCATTAGGTGCACTCTTCCTCCAAAACTGAATTTTTTGCTTCAAGCTCCCTAGAAAATGTTAATCAGTCTTCTACTCTTGACCTCACCTAAAATCAGTTTCCTTCGCATTGTTTCATAGACTTAAAACTGTCCTGAAGAGAATTGAGCTCTTGGTAGCCAACATGCTACAATAAAATACAAGTGTAATGTGTACCCCTTATGAACATTTTAATAGAGTTTTAAAAAATACAATTGTTTGATATACTCAGTTATGGCTCTCATTAGGCATCAGTTTTGTATGGATCCACGGCCTCCAACAAAAACAACACAAATGTTTCACTTCATCTGTAGAAATTTAAGTATAGTGATTGTTTTCTTACCCTTTTGTAAGCCTACACGTTAAGAGTTCTTTGTTTTAGAGTTAGGATAGTAAAAGTTGATTTTTTTCCCTCTCTTTTAAAGAGCTGCCCAGTGGTAAGTGATGTTGAATATGTCTGTCAGCTGATCTATAGCTTGGGAGCACCCATCACTCTTGGATCTGTCTGCAAGCTAAAGAAGGGCAAAGATTTCTATTGTGGCAGGGATTGCAGGCAAAAGGCCTTGACTCATTTTGTCTGAAAGTCAGTGCTTCACAAAGCAGCTGTCTAACCCCAGATCTTGTGGTGGAGAGTTGTCTTCTCCCCTCTCTACTGGGTAGAACTGCCTGAATTCTGACTTACTCGTAGTTTGTGTCAATTAAAGTTATGTTGCTCATGGCTTGAAGACTTGGCTGAGAAGTGCATGTAGATGGTCATACAGCAGAGATCCAAGTGAAGCTGCCCTTGGTTGGAGCTTTCATGAAGTTTAATCATTGCTCTCTGAGCTGATTGTATGGGATGTCTCAGTCTTTGTGTCACGGACAGTGAAATGGCTGCCTGCTGAATGGGATGTCAAGTGGAGTGTGAGAGTGTTGTAAGAGGTATGTTGAAATGTCCTTGTGACATTGTGTTCTAGGTATTAGACAGAACTCCTAGGTACTGTGAGGGGTGAGATTTAAGTGCTGTTCTTACTGCCCTTAAACATTAAGAAGTTAATGTTTCCTCAGTGTGTAACAGCACCTGGGCTAGATGAAACTGGTAGACTTTGTAAAACTAATGTGAATTTGTGTGGGGTCCTCCTTTCTTCCTGAAAGGAGTAGAGATGTTGGCTACTTTGGGCCTTTCTGGGGCATGGGGAGGCTAAGCTCTGCACAACAGGCACTCAGTGGAAGAAGCTGTAAGCCTGGTGCTGAAGACAAAGTTGTCTTTTTATTTTTTTTGACAAGTGTACTTAGTGTGTTTGAAAGCTAGATACTTGTGTAATTTTGGTTCAAAAGATGTGTTTATAGGGCTAGGTACCATGTTCTTTTTTCACTGATTCTCTCTGCCAGATGTTTAGCAGTGTTATCCCTACATGATGGGCTGATAGAGGTCACAGGAAACAAATAGTTTGTGTAACGTTCAGCTGAAGAAACAGGCTGTTGCAGTGATTTTAATGAATCCTGATTTGCTGTAAGAACAGGAAAATTGTTGTATGGTGGCTGTGTCTGCTTCAGTGTTCAGACCACGTTTTGTGAGCTTGAAACTTAAGAACAGTGTGAGAAATTCTTGAAAACAGACGTGTGGATATTCAATACCAAGTGGTCAGAAAACCGCTTGTTTCATTGTATCTGGTAACAGAAGATGAGTGTTTTGACTTTAAGTAAGCTGTTGAGGATGTCCCTCCTCTTCTCACTGCAATGAATTTGAATTTCTGCAATGCAAACAATAAATGGTACAAAATACCCAAACTTCCAAGCTTTACAAAGACGAAAAATCTTTTTCTACTTTTCAAGAGGAGGTGAGGAAGTTAAAAGCCTCCAAACTCCTTATGTGAAGTTGTCATTTTTCTTCACTTATTAAAAAGTTACTAACAAAATGAGACTGATTTACTTGTGATGTTTGCTGTATGATATTACTGATTTTCAAAATGCAGGGACTGGTGAGTTGTTTCCATTTCAGTGTCTGTCCCTGTTCTGCTTTCAAATTGTTGAGTATGAAAATCTGTGTTATATTAAAAAGTAAAAGTAACTTTGTAATTCATTAATCTTTAAACATTTCCAAATTTTTCCAGGTAATTGAATAGCCTTTGCATTTATGTAATATAAAATTTCATAAAAATGCGTTAAACTGATTGATGTTTATGGAGGAAAAGGGTTAGATTTTCACC
Organism: Calyptomena viridis; assembly: GCA_013390005.1. NCBI lineage: Eukaryota > Metazoa > Chordata > Aves > Passeriformes > Eurylaimidae > Calyptomena > Calyptomena viridis. Next base: position 75,142 of record WEIV01004026.1, read on the forward strand.
ACACGTTTTTGTTCTTGTGTGCCTAATTGCTTTTTAACTTGGTGCACTAAGGTAGACATGTTGATATTTTGTAAAGAAAGAACTTTTACTTATTCATACAGTCTCACTAGGGTAAACAAGCGAAAATCAGTGGCCAGTAAAGAAACTTAAGGAATCCTACAAAACTTTAAAAACCCCACATTTTTTAAAGGAGGTAGTTAGTAGATAGGAGGTAACAGTAACGTATCGGGTTTTTTTGACCATACTGAATCTTTTTCATGCCTTTAATCCCACTTTGCATTCTGGCAGGTAGAATGACATTTATTGGACAAAATTGGTGTAAGCAAAGCTTTCAAGGTGCTGAAGTTCATGAGAATACACTCCTAACAGAAAACAGTTGATCCTTTCATTAGGCATGTGATGTTTATTAGGAAATGAGATAGCATTGTCCCGCTCTTTTACAGGGAAAGCAAGAATTAAGTTGCCCAGATGGCATTTTTAGTAGTACAATTTACTGCTGTCATGCCAATGTAGGCTGACTGAAACTCTTTTTCTTGATAAAGACTTCAATCCCATATAAAATTTGTATTCAGTAAATGTAAAAATAGTAGTGTAATAAGCCACATGGATGCTTAGATAAGAGTAATGTTTATGTGCTGTATAGGAAGAGATGGGGGATTAAGTGGCAACTGTTTGTCAGATACTGTGAAGATGGAGCTTTCTAGATAAATGCCAAGAAAGATACTCCAAACATATGGTAGGAAGCCTTCAACATACGTGATCTTGTCTTCTGGCCCTCGCTTCTTAAAAATAATTGCTAACAAAATAGTTGAAGTATAATGCTTGATTTCAACTTCAATGTCAAGATTCTAGTTTAAAATGGATTTCTGAATTAAAACCTGCTTTTCAAACACTCAAGTGTTTTAATATTTCTGAAAGATAGTGTTAGAGTGCTTTTATCCTTTGGAATAATGTTGCATACCTTAGAAGACAATTTTGCAAGTTACCTTGGCATTTCTGCCCATCTTAGTTAGAATCTTCTTGAGGCTTGGGTGTGTTTATTTAAAAACAGAAGAAGTTTGTTATCTTGAGTTGTGTAGAGAATTGTGTGGTCAGTGGGATTTATTTAGCTTGTCCAGAGGCTTATCTGAGTGTTTGCTCATGTGCTAATAAAATTATATAATAGCTTGATGGGTTTGATTGCCTCCTGATTCAGTGATTATGTGCTTAGACGAGAGCCCCAAGCTTGCAGTCAGAAAACCCTGGGTGAATGCCAGCACATGTGCAGGAAGTGGTGTGCTTCCTTTTGCTACTTTGCCGTTGTCCTGTCACGCACAACCCCGTGCTCCCCATTCTCTTGTTTTACTCATTTGCTCTGAAAACTTGTCCTCACTCTCCTTTATTCCCACCAGCAACAGAACTGCTTTTTCCTACCTTGCCCTGTTTTGCCAGGAGGTATGTCCTTGTCTTGTGGCCCATGTCTTGGAGCCACCTCTGTAAAGCAATAAGTTGGTGATGGACGTTTACTGCCTGCCTTGGTGGAGTGTTGCAGACTCCGGCACAGTTATCTCTGCCCCCACTGCCAAGGCTCTGGTCCTCAGCTCTGATGGAGGCTGTGCTCAGGCAACTGCAGACTAATCTGCTTTGGCCAAACAATCTGGAGATACATGCTTACACTGGGGTAAATCTCTCCAGACAGAAGCACTCCAAACGTGGGGTTTTATTTTTATTATGTTCTGTTACTTTTCACTGTTCACCTACTGATTGTGATATCTCCTCTGGGTGTCCTATACTTCTTTTCTGTAGAGCACAATTAATATCACGCAGTGCTGTCGTAAAACTAACATTGAATTGTGATCAAGGTTAAAAATGAATGATTTTACTGAGCATACAAAATGACTTGTTACTTAAGAGCTTTTCCTCTTCTGTTTCTCCCCTTCTTTCTCATAAAATGAAGGACCTTTTTGTTTTAGAAAAACATAAAGAAACTAGCAAAGCCTCAGTTGCTGTAATGATCTTTCACTCAGAAGATGGTTGGGTTTGCTCTTACTAGAGCAGTAGTATTGGAGACATGGATAAGAAAAATTGAATGCAAATCTGTAGCAATCAATCACATAGCCTATAAAGAAAATACAGATTTCTGAATGTGTAGTTTTTCTACCACAGTTGTTAACTCATTAGAACACAACCATTCCTTAAAAAAAAAAAAAAAATCTGCTTTGGCCAAATATATTCTGCCCTTTTTTAATCCTTGAATTTAGCAATTAAGATGGAGTTGAATTAAGTCTTTTGACTTGCTTTTGGTTTTGTGGTCTTATGACTGACTATGACTCTTGGACTTTTGCCTATTTTCAGGTGATTTTTTTCCCCATTCAGCTACTTACAAGCCCTGGTCTGCTTAGTTTCCAAGTTTAGAGGAGATCAGGTGCTTTCAGCCCAGTATAGCAAAAATGCATAAAATAGAGTACTGTTTTGTAACCTGACTTGATATTTCAGAGGAGGAAATTAATATTATTGAGGAAGGCAATATTTACTTTTATTTTTTTTCCCACTGAATAGGAGAATTGTTGAGTTACTGAGCTTGTGCATTTGTCTTGGGAGAAGTGTGCGTGTGAGGTGGTTGGATATAGATAAAAATCTGCAAGTATTTGTATGCGTACATGGCACATACTTTAGCTTAAGAAATATATTTCAGCAGTATCTAAAGGCTTTTTCAGATAAAACATTGCCTTTGCTGGAATTAATTGTGTATTCTCATTTCTCTTTGGCCATCCTTTTTATTTGTGTTTTTTAACTAGAACAAGTTGTTTGTGGTATTACTTACATTTGTATCTTCACAATTGGAATTGTTATCAATAGATGCAGTTACTGTGATTCATAGTTTTTTAGACAATTAATTGAGATTGTGTATGTAGAGAGAAACGAATTAATCTGTTGTCTCCATAATTCTCTGTGCTAAATTAAATTAAATAAATCAATTTTCCGTCTTTTCAAATGCATATTTTGGCTCCTTGAACTAGCATCTGCTGACTTGGTTTAGTCATTGAAGATACTGTCTGAAGCATACATGTGGTTTGGCAAAGTTAATATGTATAGAAAAACACAAATTTTTTGTGCTGTGAAGTGTATAGCACTTGTTCAATACGCATGCTACCACATGGTAGCACTTCAAAGGAGACAAATTACTGCCTTAAAAATACTATCCACATTAGTAGTGGTGCTATAAAAGGAATACTTCAGCTGTTTTTCAGTATAGTTTGACCAGATTAACCCAAATTTGCCATGTTCGTGTTGCCAGTTAAATTCAGAGAAGTATTAGTGCAGAGGCTGGATACTATCTCTTCTGATGGACTGTTGTGTCTCTTGGAATATGTGTCTAGTCGAGTAAATTTTAGGTAGTTTTAGTTCATCTGTCTTCTGGATGCTCAACATTCTGTAAGGAAACTTCATCCTCAGGTTTGAGGAGGCTGTTGAGGCTGAGGGAGTAGTAAAGGTCCACCTTGTTCTTGAACTTGCCCTCGTGAAGGCAAGTGCAACTTTAGCTGTTTGAGCACATAGTTAAAGGACAAAATTGTGAAACGTGAGTCAAGACAAACATTTAATTGTGAAATACAGACCGAAGGCTACACAGATGTTTGTGGTTTGTAGCACAGAGTTGGTTGTTACCTCCTTTGTACAGGGTCCTCTGCAGTGAGCTGAGTGAGGAGCAGCATAAAACCAGTCAGTCTATGGCATGTAATACTGGGTACAAAGTTCTTTCACTGCAGTGGGGCTTGGCTTTTTGGGAGGACATATTGGTTGCTACTCTTAAAACCAGATCTTAAGGGGTATCATCTCAAAGTATGTGTTGGAAATTAAGGCCTTGAGCATCTGAGGTGTCATCAAATGTATTGCCTCCAGGCCACCTTTGATCAGGGTTTCACATGTCATAATATTTACTGGCAGTCTGAATGTGGCCAGGCTGAAATGCATCTCCTCTGATTGTAAGGATAACTATTTAAGGACTAAATTCCAGCAACATGCACATGTATGTGACCCCATGGGAGGTGAATTCTAATGAATTTTTTGTAAAGAAACAATTTAGTGATAAGTAAACTTGCATCATGTATGGGGTTGCTGCAAGAACACTTGTTTTGGAAATGTTTTAAGAATAAGCTGTTACTTCAGGAAGGATGTAAATTTGCCAGTTGTTGTGAAACTCCAGGATCTTAGATTTGTTTGCATTTTAAAATAATCACATGGACCTTATTTCAGTGCCTCAGTTGATTCTTAAATTAGGTTTTCAAGTAGTGAAGTTATCAACCAAGGATATTTTAAGATATGGAAAACATGGCTGAATTGTCCCAGTGTTGAATGGGTCATCACATCAGTGTTCGATTCTTAGCCTTGTATCTGATATATTATATAATTTTGGGGTTTTTGTTGGCAAGGCTGTGTATATATCTCCTAAATATTAAAGCCCAGTTAAAGTTTATAATGTTGCCAGTACATTTTCAAAAAGGAAAATGTCTTTATGTTATTTTAGTATTTTCTTTAATCTTTCACATTTATTAAAATAAATTGAGTTCAAGGGGAAAAATACCCACTAAACTACCATATTGTATAGTTTTGCAATTTTTCTGCTTTAGACAAATTATAGTAACACTTTCTAACCCCAATTAACAAAAAATAGCCCTTTTAGAGAAAGGAGGGGGTATTTTTAATAATAGCAAAAGAGAGAATCACAGGATCAGTTAGGTTGGAAAAGACCTCTGAGATCACTGAGTCCGACCTTTGACCTGCCACCACCTTGTCAACTAAACCATGGCACTAAGTGCCACATCCAGTCTCTTCTTAAATACCTTCAGGGACAGTGACTCCACCACCTCCCTGGGCAGCCCATTCCAATGCCCAATCACACTCTTTGTAATTAGCCATCATTCTTCCTGATGGTTAACCTAAACCTCCCCTGGCACAGCTTAAGACTGTGCCCTCTCATTCTGTCACTGATTGCCTGGGAGAAGAGACCAATACCCCCACCTGGCTACAACCTCCTCTCAGGGAGTTGTAGAGAGTGATAAGAACTCCCCTGAGCCTCCTCTTCTACAGGCTAAACACCCCCAGCTCTCTCCGTTCCTCACAGGACTTGTGCTTCAGCACAATCTTCTGTTAAAAAAAAAATCCACCCCAGAAAGGTGCTTAGGAGATGGTCGATGGCTCAGGAGACAAAGGTGGTGCATTCTCAATGCAGGCAGCACCACTGGGAAGTGCAAATACAATTGTTAGCTTTCCTCATTGTAAGGACACTCCTGAACAACTTATTTGCTTTAAAATGTAGGTACACTGTTTAAGTGTAGGGGAAAGGGGTGAAACATTCTGCTCTGGCCATTCCCCTGCCCTTTTCTTTGCTCACCTGAGTTCTGGGCACTCTCAGACTTAGTGGCACTTTTTAGTGGCAACTTGCAGTGTGGCTTGGGAAGCACTGTGACATGAAACAGTAAATTCATTAGAAAAAGTGCACAGCCACCCCAAATCCTAGCAGACTGGGTGGAAAGGGGAGAGTGCTCTTGCCCACTCTGTGCTAAACTTCTAGGTGAAAAGATGGTGTTCTGTAGATTGTGCAAACGATGTAAAGAAATTGTGGCAACGGTATCAACAAAAGCAGCTTGGAAGCTGTTACCCATTTGTGCAAGTTGGCAGCTTGCTGGAGCTATCTAGCTACTAATACATGTTATAAAATATATATGTTTGGTTAAAAGAGTTTCCATTTCTCCCTGGTGGGGACTGCATCATGTTTTAATTTCTGCAGTTGTTTTCCTAAGGCAAAGATGTTAGCTATTGATGCTTTATTGGTTCTTTGACATTTTTTCCACTATTGCCTTCATTATCATCTAACTGCTAACAGTCATGAGAGGAGGAATTGCTGACTTGAAGTTTTCAGGGAGTTCTTTCTCTTCTGGACAATATTGCATACGTTGTGCTCAGTTACATGTTGCTGCTTGTGCTGTGTTTAAGAAAAGAAGTTATCCTGGAACTTGGTTACCAGTTGCCTCTCAGATGAACACTTTAAAGAGTATGCTATACCTTTATTCAAGTTTGTAAAAGATCTGGAGGTTTTCTTAGGGTATTCCTGCTCTTGAATATTATACTTCTCAAGGGAGAAATTATCTGAATGTGTCAACCACATGATTTCATAGAAATCTATATCTAAAGTATCTTTCCCCTATCATTACATGACCACCTCTACTTTGACAATATGCACAATTACAAGAGAATTGCCACTGCAAGGAGCAGTCTAGCTCAGCTATCAAAGTCCACATTTCATTTCAGTCTCACAAAATCTTTTAGCTGCTTTTGAAAATCCTTTTTAGTTTTTCCTCTTCATGACTCCATTTGGCTAGAAAGGATTTAACTATAATTTCATTTTTTAGCATGTCGTAGCAAGTTATGTGAAAAACAAGTCTTGCTTGCCACACAGTACCTTTGAAAAGCTTGTTTTAACCAAAATAGTGCATTCTAGCTACATTTAATAACTGAATCATATGCTTTTTCAATTCAAACTTTTGGTCACAGCAGGAGTCTTTTTGTTTGTTCTGGGGGAGGTCCGTGTTATTTGTTTTAATTGTAAACTTCAGAAACTTACTATATTATGCCCCAAAAAATCCACCAAAACCTTTTAAGGACTGATCTTCTGTGACAATCTAGATCTTACCTTTGCTTTTGAGAGAAATGTTGAGATGTTAAAGCATTGAGGCTGCTGGGTGAGGAGCTTCAGACTGGCCACTGTTTCTGGAAGTTGTACAATGAACTTACTTTGATCTGACAAGGGAGAAGGTTTTCATTCTGACTTTGAAATAGCTGTTTGACGAGTTCTGCAGGCTGTCCTGAAGGGCATAGTGGCATCTCTAGACTGGCCTTGGGTTAGAGACAGGCATGTGGTACAGACCCTTCTTTTGCTGGCTGAGTGTTAAGGGATTTCAGGTCAAGGTCTGGGTGGGTTTGCTGTTTTAGTTTTGGGATGCATTATTGTGGTGCCTTGGATGAAACACAAATTTCAAGTAATTTCTATTAAGATACTATGAAATAGACTGCAATCACCAACATATGCTCTTGGAAGAAGTCTGCAAGGGTTTATGTAAGTGTTTGTAAGTGTTACTTTAAAAATACAGTCACTTGGATATGGTGATTTAATGAAAAGGGCCAGCAGACTGCAGAATGTAGTTTATACTGTAAGGGTGGGTGATAAGTTGGAAAAATATTTGTCCAATCTTGAAAAATGTCTCCTCATATCTTTAATATGTTTGGATTTTCTTTTCCTTTTGAAAGAATATGAAGTGAGATCTGAAGATGTAGCACATTCTGCCTCTAATGAATGTGTTGCTGTCTTTTATAATGAACATTATATTTTCATCAATGCAAGGAGAAGCCTTGAAAAAATTAACAAAAAAGAATGCATAAGGAGTGTATGTTTTATCTTTGTACTTTTTGTAGCTGCAGACAAAACTTAAGGATTGTGTAGCATTGTTGCATTTGATTTCCTGTTTGTTGGCTCTGAGCGTTGGTTCATCTGATAATCACGCTGAAATCTGTTTCCTTAAATTTAACCAGCAGGCACTGTGTCCATTTTGAAACGTCTGATAAGTGATAAGGTGTGTTTTTCTGCCCAATGGGATTATGTTAAATATTCCTGAATAGAATTCTGTTCCATCAGGGTGATCTTTTTGAATGAAGCATTTAGTAAAAATAAAATCTGTGTGTTGTTGGTGCAATGAAACATTACAGCTGTTGGTGTAAAAAGCCTAACAAAAAAAATGTTCTCTGCTGTTTAAAGTAACTTGCTGTATATAGCTGTGTGTGTATTATATACAATAATATGTACATGCATGCATAATTTGCATTTATATACATCTAAAAAGAAAAGATAAATGCAGTCAGAACTATCTGACAGCTCTAGTTGGTCCCCCAAACTCTTAACATAAATGTAGTTTTTTGTTTGAAACAGACACAGGTAGTTTACAAGCCGTTTCTTAAACTCATTAAATAATTCTCTCTTTGATTCCAGAAGTTACTTAATTCCAGACAGTATCACAATATGTCTTTGTTACTAAATGGTAAAATGTTAATGAAACCCAGTATGATTTTTTTATGAATGAGCAAGGTAGTGCACACTGTAAATGACGTGTAACAGTTTGTTGATCACTTTAGCAATTAAATGCAGCTGAAAAAAGTCTGCTTACTCAGGCTGGTCTCACTCTCGTTCTCTGAGGAAGCTCTGGATTTTAATGAAGGCAGTCCAGCAGTGAGTAAACAAATTTATAGGCAGTTGCAAAAATGAAAATAAAACAAAATACAATTTACTCATTTAATACCAAGCCTTCTCTCTAAATAGTACAGATTGTGTAAGTTTACTTTTAAAACATACTTTTTATTTAATCTAGTTCAATACCAGATGGAAATGATGCGAAGCCTCCGCCACGTAAACATTGATCATCTTCACGTTGGCTGGTACCAGTCCACGTACTATGGCTCTTTTGTCACTCGTGCTCTCCTGGACTCCCAGTTCAGTTACCAGCACGCAATTGAGGAGTCTGTAGTTCTCATTTACGGTTAGTATGAGGTTTCCTTTATTATTCTTTTCCCTTCTTAATATTATTACTACTATTTTTGTATTCTGTCTTTTGCCTGTAAGAGTAGCCTGGCAGGCCCTGTCGAGTAAATACCAACCCTGTGTCTACGGCAGCCTCAGCAGCAGCTAAGTCTAGACAGGGTTTCCTTCTTTCTGTTTATTTTTCTTGCTATCAGAGCCCTGATGTGTACGTTTTGGAATGCTGGAGTAGCTGCTTCATTTTTATTCCTTCATCTCCCCTCCCTCGTGGAAGGGGCTGGTGGAACCCGACCAGATGTCTAACAAACCCTGCTTGCTAGCGTGTCTGGCTCTGTACGTGACTGACCAATCATAGCACGAATTGCCAAGTTTTTTTTTATACCTCTGACAGAAGCATACAAAACCTGGACTGTTTCTTAGCACAAAGATTTTTTTCTTTTCTCCCTATTTAATGGTGTTTCCTCAAGCTCTCCAGACCAGATGTTCTGTGCTGTATCAGAACCGTAGGCAATTTAACAGCTTTATAGCCTCCCCCTCCCCAAACACTCACAGTTTGCCATATCTGGCAGACTTGCATATAGTTTCCAGCTGAGAAGTAAATGTAACGTCCTGAGTATCTGTCAGAAAAAATACTAATGAATACGATCAATCTTATGAGCTGCCCCAAAATTGTTTCAGTATGTTAACAATTGGATTACAGTAAAGAACAAGTTGTTAAAGTATACTTATATTGGCTGGAAACATTGCATCATCAGACCTTGATGAATTTTCCACTTGTTTCAGTCTATTTTGGTTTTCATTTTATCACCGATTGCTAAAAGTTTTACTGTGTTAAGTTTCAGACAACATGAATGTTAACACAGCTTTTATTCTCATGTTGGCATGCTTCAGCCGTTATCATGCTGCAAGTGTTAAGCTTCTTTGTCCAAGGAATGTAACAGTTTGTTTAGAAAATTTCCCCTAAATTCAGCAGAGTATGTGAAGGCAAAACGAATCTTTTATATACCAGTTACATTGCCTTGCATGAAGCAGCATGGCAAGGTGATCTGAATTAGCTTAATTATACTCTAAAATTAATTTTTTTAATATAAAATGTAGTTTAATGAATAATTTACTGCATAATGACTGGAAGGAAAAATCTTTATTTAAATGAGGTCCCTCTTACATAAATTCTGTAGCTAATTCATAGTAAAGAAAATATGAATTGGACCTCTAATTGGGAAATAATGTGAGTAGAATGCATCTAGATCCCCTGTGTGTTCTCCAAGTTAAGCTAATTGTCTTCACTGTATATCATTGAATGTACTTTACATTGCAGTACAACAGGATTGCCTCTGCTACAGTGTCTTTTTCGTGTTCATTGTCTTGATTTTTTAATAGGACTACTTAGTTATTTTCCTGCTGTTTATGTCACTCAGATACTTAAAAAGAAAAAGGTAATCTGGACTTGTTAATAATATGCTTCCTCCATTTTTAATTATAGATCCCATTAAAACTGCCCAAGGGTCTTTGTCACTGAAGGCATATAGGCTGACTCCCAAACTGATGGAAGTTTGCAAAGAAAAGGACTTCTCTCCAGAAGCGTAAGTAACTTCAACGAATGTTTTCTTACAGGGTTTGCTGAATTTGGGATGCAGAACAGTACACAGGATAATGAAACACTGTATTTTAACATCTCGTGTAATAGCGTGTGCTGGGAAAAATGCATCTCTATGGGTAGTGATAGACATACACTGACACAGTGAGCTGAAAAGGTGTGAAAGTCTGTCTTTGGGCATCCATGTGGTGGAACTTGAACTGATTTTGGGGCTAGTCGGTGGATGTGGTATAAGGACCATGGAGAAGATAGCTGTATCTGGGAACAGAGCCAAAAACAGAAAAAGAGAAATGGAGAAAGGGAAATAGCTGGTCTGTCTTAAAGGTTTTTGTTTTAATAGAACAGGTATTCTGGAATAGCTGTTGCTGTGTATTTATTCCACATTAACTCTCCCATGTGGACACAGTCTCCTTGAGTAAAGTAGATAATTACTCTGTTTCAAAACATTAGCTGCTTGTTACTGATGTAGGCCTTAGCTGGCATCCTTTTCTTCCCATGGCTTGGTGTTCAACAGCAAAAGCACAAGCACTTGTTAAACTACTTCCTTGAGGGATAATGTAATCATTTCATTGCTTGATGTCTAAACATTTCCAATGTGAACAAACAAATATGTAATTAGCCCCTCTCCCCACAAAAAAAAGTATTTATTGCAAAATCCAATATGAATACAAAGAAGTTAAGGCTGTATTTCCTTATAAACTTGTAGGTGATGCTTTTATTTCCAGATTTTATGAAAAGTATTGCTGTAATTTTATAATAAGCAGTAGTAATAGTTTTTTATGTGTATATTGTAAAAAAATGCACACTGGAAGTTTATATTTTAATATTCACCGTAGAATTTAATTATGAATTATTTAATTATTCCAAACCATACTACTCATATAATTCACTATTTTGTGAATCTAATTTTTGGTCAGTAAAAATTTTAATTATTCAGGTTTTGAGGAAATTATTTTTCATTGTGATAATTATAATTTTAAAGGTATTTTAGTGTCACGTAATAACTAACTGTTCAGTTTTATTTAAGAAACCCTGATGGCAGGGAAATCAGTAAAATATTTTGGAAGGGGCAGAGTTAATCCTGTCAGTACAGTCTCTTGCTGGAGGCTTTTTCATGAAGGTAATGTATTAGCAAGCAAGGCAGCTGCTTGGCTTCTGAGAATTTTTCCTGGAGTAGCTTTTCCTAATCTTTGTAAACGTAAGGTTTTGCCATGCAAATGCACTCTTACCAAAACTTCCCTTGTTAGATTGTGGAACTATGACAATCAGGAGTTTTTACAAAATTGGAGCAACAATTCACCTAAGAAAATAAGAGTTACTGGTTATATTATTAAATATTTTTAAACCTTTTTTTTCACAGCTTGAAAAAAGCAAATATTGCATATGAAAACATGTTTGAAGAAGTGCCCATCGTAATTAAGAATTCATACCTGATCAATGTGATGTTGTGGGAACTGGAAAAGAAATCTGCAGTAGCTGATAGACATGAATTGCTCAGTCTGGCTAGCAGGTAAGTACTTGTTACAATAATGGATGTACTTTTATTCGCTTTCCCAAACCACAGTTGAACACCTTGGGTGAAATCCCAGTCTCATTACAGTCCATGGAAGCTTTGCCTTGACTTTTAATGGAGTTAACACTTTACCATTCATGTTCTTTTGCTGAAGGAAGATTGCATGGTAAAACTGTAGCATTAACTTCAAGGACTGAATTCAGTCCGTAATTCGCATATACCTGCACTGCTTGAAGTGTATAAACTTTTCAGAAATATGTATTTCTTCAAGAAAAATATGGGTACTCAGAAAATTCAGGCAAATAGGTCTGTAAATAAAAGTTGGTTCTGCTAAATATTCCCTAAGTAATTATATTAATTATTTTAATAAAAAAAGAAATTGCATTTGTTTTACTTTGGTAGCAGGATGAATTTGAAAACAAAATAATAAAGGCTCTGGAAAACTGGCAAAAATGCTCAGACGATTGTCATGACAGCCAGCATTCATAATGTCAGAAGTTGAGTTTCTAAAATTATTTTCTCGTAACTTTATCTAAGAATAACATTTTGTTCTTGTAGCACTTTGCCCTGAAAGTACACTTTTGATAGCAAAGAGGGCATGACTGCTAGCACTATGATCAAAAATTTCGTGTTGCTTAAATCTTATGCAACACAATACAGTTACCTGGATTATCATTGGGCTCACCAAAATAACCATATACACAAAATGATGCAGTATCTTGTATGTAGAAACTGGGTTGTATTCATTAATAGGTTTTTGGGGTATAATACTCTAAGTCAAGGTGTTGTCTGACAAGATTCTGATTCCAGTGGCCTCTTTTCTTTTTTCTTTTTTTCTGCTGCCCTTCCCACACCCCTGCATCCCCCCCAAGGCTGAAGTTAATGGATTCATATTTTTAGTGGAAAATTTCCACTCTCTCTACTTGAGATTATGTGGATGTATTGAGGGATCTTAGAGCTTTTAGAGAAAGTGGTCAAGAGAGAACAGATACAGGGTTGAACTCTGCTGGGGAATTTACAAATGTCACAAGTGATACTTAGTCAATAATTCTGTCCAGTAAAGTTGTGACTTTGCACATTGGAATTAATGAAGCTTTTTGTTGGGCATTGTCTTTCCTTGGTCAAAGATCACAGAGCATATCCTGTCTGAGGAGAGGGTGGGCACTGGATGTAGGAGTTGACAAAGATTTGATTCCTAACGAGCTCTGTCACTTTACTGTGAAAAGGAGGACTGTGCTGAGGATACAGCGGGTTTCCACATGACCTGACAGCATTGCCCTTGGTTTCTTTCATGGATTTGCTCTTGTAGAAAGGGCTGGAACTACCCAGCACCCTGGATCCAAGCAAGAGCTGCTGCTAGGCATACAATACCATTCTGGAAATGGAAAGTAATTTGAACAGATCACAAAACACAGTTGAAGTTTTTCATCAGCTTTACATCTTATGTAGTGACTGTTCTGTACCACTGCCCTGACTCAAGATAAAAGATAAGAACTGTACAAATTGTTTTCACTGGATATTACAGTGTTGTAATTAACACTGGAATGATGGTGTTAAAAGTCTGGTGCAAGACAGGCTTTTGTGTCAGTCCTCATATCAGTAAAGGGGACAAGAACTGAAAGAGAAAAATGTGAGCCCAAAATTAAAAACAGACTTTGCTGGCAGATTTTTCTTGCTCATCTGGTCTATTTGAGGAACTTAAGGTGCTTAGTTTGATTTGAAGGAGAGAAAGTTTTGGAAATTACCTCAGTGGGTTGTTTGCGTGTGTCCTTTTTATAATATTTGATAGGTGCTTTTAGTTACCAGGCAGGTTACATTCAGTGATATCTTACATTAGTATAACTCAGCAGCTGGCAAATTAAATCTTTTAATGCTTGTTTGTTCAAGGTAGGGTGACTTGTACTGCCTGTTGAAATATTTAACCAGTTTTTGCTTGAATTCAGCTACAAAGGTTACTCTGTCAAAGAATATATTACCTGAAGTAGGGGAGTTCAAACCTCCACTACTCTGGTTTTATTTTCACATTTCCTTATTTATTTTCACATTTCCTTATTTTTGTCTTTCAGCAGCTGTGGGTAAAACATTTCAGATAGGAACTTTTAATTTTGGTTCATATCTTGCTCACCTAATTTGCTGTTGTTGCTGTTCTTAGCAGTAGCTTCAAGGCTACTTTTTTGTTTTGGCCTCGTTTTGTGGGTTTTTTCTTAATTTGTTTTGTTTGAGGTTTTTTTTTTTGTTGTTGTTGTTGTTTTTCTTTGGGGTTTGGGGTTGGCTGGGCTTTTTTTGTTATTTGTTTTTTTTAGTTCTTTGGGAGCATCCCTGAACCTTTTTTAATCTTCTGAAGCAATGGTTTTGGCAATAAAATTATTTACTCATAGTTCCTCTCCTCTGGAGAGCTGACTTTATCAAGATTCTCACATGTTCAACCACCCACCTTGTCTGAGTCTGAAGCTCTATCTATTTGTGGTGCTTTGCCTGCACCTTAATGTATTTCTCCTTTTGAAGTACATTCATGATCATTGTATATAGTAGTTTCCTTTTTTGGGAGCAAAAATTTGTGTTTCTCTTGTGAAATCTGAATTGACTGTAATATTCTAGGCAAAGAAGTTGAAGGCAGACTAGCACAAGGCTAGCAAGTAATAGCAAGTAAAGGCCTTTCTCAAACTGTTATCCTTCTGCTACCCTTAAGGACCAAAAAGTCTTGAAGACCTTGGAGTACTGCCAGTCTTTTGATAGAGACTCAAGAATTACAGTCCTGTCAGATAATGTTCCAGATCTTCAGAGAAATAATTACAACCAACTTTCTCATTCTCATCCATCTCTTCCTTATTCTATTGATGATCTAGTTTAAATTAAAAAAAGCTTTTTTGTGGTCTAGCTTCATAATAGGGTTGTTCTATAATATCTCAATTTGTCTCAAGCAATTTTTCTAATAGTGTGCGTCAGTAGAAGCGAACATGTGCTGAACATTTACTGTACTAACATCTACTTGGCAGATATATTTTTCAAACATCAGATGCAGTATTTTTGCAAAAGTGACATAAGGAGGGTTACTTTGGCTTTTGAAAACAATATTACCCTTTATACATTGTACTGCTTATTCAAAAAATCTCAATGTGCTTAACAGATTATTAAGATAATTATGAAAATCTCTAATTTGCAGATGGGGGAACCTGACACAGAGAGGGTAAATGTGTTGCCCAAAGGCACACATCAAAGTCAGAGTAAAAAATGTAATAGAGCTCTGGACTCCTGACTTACATATCTCATTCAAACAAAATCCTCTTAAACAGCACAGGTTGAACTCATGCTGAAGTGCTGAGATGTAAACAAGTTCTGATAAGTGGTGGGAATGTTTTTTAGAAACTTTTAATCAAAAAGATGTGCTTCGCCCTACAGTACCTCTCTAATCCACCCAAAGCTGTTCCACCAGGAGGAAAAACACTGTACAGGTTGGCACCTTTGCCAAAAAGCAGTGACTCTTAGAGAGGCCTCAGCAGAGCTGATGGAAAGTGGAAAAAATGAGCAGCAGATACAGCATTTTCTTACGTTTCCTCTTGCTGCTCCTTGTTCTCATCTTCCTTAGCCATGGTGCAAGCAAAATAAAATCAAGTAAGTGAGGGAGTCCAAATATGGCGATTGCAGGCAAGTTTAGGGGACTATCTTTTTTTGGCATCTCCAGATTCAAAATGGTTATACCTGGGTGCCTGGGTACAGCACCATGACTCACATCTTGGAGGAAGCAGAGGCACCCAGGCTCTCAGGTGAGTGCGGGTATGTGGCCTTCTCCAAAAGTGTGAGCTGAGGCCTGTGAGCTTTGCGTAGAAACAGCTAAAACTAATGATCAGGACATGGGCAGCTGAGGATGATGGGAATTGCTTCTGCTCTTTGAAGCTTGGGTGTCTGATTTGAGGCTTCATTTTGGGTGTTTCAGACCTTTAGCAAGTGTGTATGGGTCCTTTTCTGATTAATGATGCTGAAGTAAATGTGGGCTTCATGTGTAGTTCCCCGTTATGAATCCTACAGAAGCGGAGCCAGTTTGAGGTTCCAGTCCCAGCTGCTTGCCTCGTTCCTTCCCACTACCCCCATTTCATCTCTACACCCCTCCCACCCTCAAAAGATTTTTATTCCCTCATCTGTTTCAGAATATGGCTGTACAAATAGCTTTGTGGAATAGTCTGATGGAAAAAGTCAGACTCCCACTCTTCCCTTCCAGCTTTAACCTCAGCCTCCTTAAAAAAAAAAAAAGAAACCCCAGCAGGGGGTATTTTTACATGTACAGTAGAGTATTTCACTAAAAGAGTTTGAAGTGTGCCCACGCAAACAGCTGAATCCATACAGCTGAGAGTGCTGTAATCTTTGGGCAAAGAGGGAGAGGCAGGAAGATGCTGATTCTGGAACCTCTTAAACTGACTTTGCTGGCAACTGTAAACTGCACCTTTGCTCCCCTTAAAAATGTGTCTGCAAAGGCAAGCTCTGGTGGTACAAGCACTCCCTCAGGAAGAGAAATGCTTGCATTCAGGTCTCTTAGCCAGACCTGTATCCTAACTGGATGCCCCTGTGTAGTGAGTGATCTGTGAGTTCAGTTAATGTACAGTTGTTGCTTTCTCCTTCTGTGGCTGCTGGGCTGCAACACTGCCAAATGCAAGGCTCACCAGCAGGAAGAAAAAGACAGAAAGGACCATGAGTGTTAACTGCAGATTAGGCTACTCAGCTCATAGGTTTCTATTTCTCACCCTCAGAATTAATTGACCTTTTTATTTGTTAATTGTTAAACAAGGAATCAGAAGTGATCTATGTGTCAAGGACGTGAATTCATATCTGCCCTTTTAGGTGAAGGATCATACCCCATCAAGTATAAGGCTGTTACAGCAAAAATGCACAGCACAAGAAATTGCTTTCCAGACTATACTTTCTGGTCTGTTTTATGTTCTAAACAGGCTTTGACAGTTTCCCTTTGACAGTTTGTATGTGTTTATATCTTTTTTGGGCATTTTTGATTATGCCATCTAAGCTACACAGGTAACTCTCAAATTATAAATTTCTGGGAGTTTTACAGATCACTTCCTGTGAAGGTATGATCTTAGTAACAGTTTTGGTGAAGGAGTGCCTCTCACATTAGATCACTTCTTTATAAGATGTATAAGAATCCATGTGACAGATGTTTTTTCAGATTTTTATTCTATTTTTCCCTCTTTTATTATCAGTATTTCTTCCCAGAAAAGAACACAGTCCCCATATGTGTATTTCGTGATGCTTGGTATGAAAGCAGTTCTGCAACTGATAGTTTTTGTCTATGAAGATTCCCCAATTCCAGAGTGTGGTGATCTCCTGGTGCTATCTTAAGGTGGAGCTGTCTTCTAGTTCAATTCAAGAGTGTGCTCAGATCATCACCACTGGGTGATCTCAGACCTGACTTATTTCAGATGGAACTAAACTGAAAAGAGGCATTAGGAGGATAATTACAGTGCTTCAGCCACTTCCAGATCACTGGACCATGTCAGAAGTAGTCATAAGAACCCCCTCTGATACACATGAAGCATGGCCATTGGTTTCTCAGCACCAGCTGTTTTGCTTTATAGATCTGTTCCTGTTGGTCTACACTATTCGTTAATTTAAATGTAAACTCAATTTAATTGACTCCTTTGCTGAGTCTGCTGACTGAAACGCATCCATTGAAATTGCAGTTTCTTTATTACTGATGCCCCCAGAACAACAACAAAGCCAAATGCTGAGCTCTACATTGCCTATGGTTGACTATCACAGAGCCCTGTAGGGAAGTGAGTCTCTATGAGGATATGAGTAGCTTTTACTGGCACCCCTTTTTAAAATACATGTATTTTAATTTTTTTTAGTTGCATTGATGCATAGACGACATTTAGGTACCTAGTAGTGTGATCTTTGAGATCTGCTGCAATGTGAGGAGGTGCCTAAAGGACCCTTTGGGGTGATTAAGTGTATGATGAGCGTTATGGGCCGGAGAAATGTGATCTAACTTTATAAATATCACAGAACAAACTTCAGCTGAATAGAACTTTGTTAAACATTGTGTATATATACGTTTTTACAAATTACTTTGTATTGGTCTATTTTTTTTTAAGAAATGAAGCAAAGAAGGGTGTCAGCCACATGAGAGATGAGGAAAAAGCTGATCTTGTATTTGCAGCATACTTATCACTTCATGTCTCAGTTCACATCTGTTTAAGTTATCTGTTTTTAGCTTTTTGTTTCCCTGGCAATGAGAGCAAACACTGTATTACTGCAACTTCTAACAATAACTGTCTGTTTCTGTATTCTGCTGTACTAAGCTGGTCCCAAAGAGGTTCACATAAAATCATTCTTTGTAACCAGCTATATTTCACATGGACACTATCTGTAAAATAATTATTTATTTCTGATGTGCACATACCCTAGAAGGCCATTAGTGTGTACCTACACAGGCATTTCTGATACTATCCAGTTCTAACACTAACTCTGTATAATATAAACGCTATAAAAATCTGAAAACATGCACTCCTCTAGCCATAGCAATATTCCACAGTTCTAAATATCGTGTTCTTGAAATGTTCAACAAAAAAAACCCCAAGAAGTTTAAAAATAATTATTATAGTGGCGCCTTTCTTGCTGCTGTGTAGCTGAAGTCCTTCTTACCATCTCCCCCTGTATGCAACAGAGATTTAACTCTGGCTTGTAAATAAATTATGGCCAGAAGTTCCTGATGCAGCCCTTTGTTCAGTAAGCAGGCAGCTCAGGCAGGGAAGCAGCTGTCCTTGCACTCGGAGATAAGGGTGGCTCCAGCTCCATTCTCAGCAGGTATCCTCTGCTGCCTCAGTACATTACCAGCTTCTGTCTCCAGCTGTGAGTTCTGTGGATTTGGGGAATAACTTACAAAGTGATGTGCATAGTGTTACATGTGTGGTTCTCTTTTTACTTCATGCCTTTGTCTTCCAGAGTTCCTCCAGCCCATAGGCTGTAGGATGGCAGGAATACATTGTGAAAGGCAGAAAGAATCTCAGATAACATGGAGAAGCAGTGACTGAAGGATATGATTCTGACACTGAAGTGCACTAAATGTTTTATTGGAAAGAAACTCTCATGAATAGTAGTGGATTTCAGTTGAGAAAGAGAAGGATGGAGTTTAGCTTTTTGAGTTGTTGAGCCAAGTAGGACTGGGTAAGACTTAGATCAGAACTGGCAAAGTGGCTTCTGATCAAGGGATCAGTGGAGAACAGAAAGTGTCCTTCTTTGCTGCTCTGCCCTGTACACACAATTTAGAATGAATACTGTCTCCATGGGCACCAAACTAAAAACTTCCAAAACTTTGACTTGGAACCTATACCTTAAGTTGAACATTTCTGCAAAATACTGAATCCATTGCTAAAAATGGTAACAATAAAAGTTGTTTAACAGACTGCATTTGTCTGGCCAAGGCAGTAGATCACATAACTGGAACTGGACGCGCCCAGCCTAGCTGCTTCCATGTTGGTGTGGAATGTGGAGCTGGCTGGACTGGATGCAACACTCCCTCTCAACAGCTAAGATCAGGCAATGTCTGCTGAACTTCCAAGTGTGGTTTGATAGACTAGTTAATGAGATGAAGTTTTGAAGAATATTTAACTATCCCTGCAGAAGGATAGTTAAAAATACATGAAAAACCTGGTAAGTAAGTAGTAACTTGAAACCAAACTCTTTGAGCACATCTCCTGGAATACTGCTTGGGTTTCATGTCACAGAAGTGTCAGACTTTTCCTTTTAAATGTATGGCCTGCATCTTTAATAACTGTAAATTCTAATAACTGTAAATTCATGCAAGGCATTGTTTTTTTCGTTACTGTGAGGTTCCTGGAAAGATCAAAACACTTAAATATGGTTTTTGCAATGAGGCAATGATAGTAGAGGAGGACATAGCTTGTAAAGTATATGAACAAAGATAATAAGGAACTTAAAAATTTGCAAGCAGTGGTGCTAGTGGAGAAATGCTGGTAAAGTGACAGAATGAATTTTAAATTTCTTTTTTTAATAGTAAATTTAATCTTTCATGTATGTTCCTTGTATTTCAGTAATCACCTTGGGAAGAGTCTGCAGCTACTGATGGACAGAGTGGATGAGATGAGCCAAGATATTGTTAAATACAATACGTATCTGAGGAACGTAAGCAAACAGCAGCAGCAGAAACACCAGGTTGGTAACATGGAAAAGCTTGAACGAGAGCATTTTTTTCCCCATAAAATACGGTTTGGATAGTGTTATCCAAGAGGAGATGAATTGGGATCTAAGCAAGATACAATTCTTGCCAAAACAGACCTGTTAAGTCATTTGGTGGGTTGACCCTGGCTGGGTGACAAATGCTGATGAAGGCCACTTTATTGCTCCCCTCCTCAGCTGGGCAGGGAAGAGAAAAAATAACAAAACTCTCATGGGAGTGGTCACTCACCAGTTACTGTCATGGGCAGAACAGGCTCGACTTGGGGGAAGTAATTTATTACCAATCAAATCAGAGTAGGGTAATAAGAAATAAAGTCAAATATTAAAAAACACATTTCCCCCACCCCTCCCTTCTTCCCGGGCTCAACTTCACTCACGATTTTCTCTACTCTTTCCCGCACAGCAGTGCAGGGGGATTGGAATGGGGGCTACGGTCATCTCATTACACATTGTCTCTGCCACTCCTTCCTCCTCAGGGGTAGGATTCCTCACACTCCTCCCCTGCTCCATGAGCTACAGGGGCACAGCTGCTTTACCATGGTCTTCACCATGGGCTGCAGGGGAACCTCAGCTCTGGTGCCTGGAGCACTTCCTGCCCCTCCTTCTCCACTGACCTTGGTATCTGCAGGACTGTTTCTTTCACATACTCTCATTCCTCTCTGTCAGCTACCATTAAGCAGGGCTTTTATTCTGCCCCTTCTTAAATATTTTATCCCAGAGGTGCTGTCACTGTCGCTGTTGGGCTCAGCCTTGACCACTGGTGAGGCCGTCTTAGAGTCCGCTGGTGTTGGCTCTTCTGGACATGGTGGAGGCTTCTGGCAGCCTTTCACAGAATCCAGTCTTGTAGCCCGCTCACTACCAAAACCTTGCCACACAAACCCAATACAAGAATATTTATACAATATGGTTGTTGAGGAACTACCAAATGAATTCACTTTTAGTGACATATAGTATGGATTTGGCTTTCTTTGCTATTTTACGTGTGTATTAGTGATTTGTGATAAACCAAAATAATTTATAAATATGACATGGACACAGGGATCAGACATTCAGTAAATGCAAGAGATGAAAGTACAAGGTTTGTTCCGAAACAAACTGTGTTTTAGTACCATCACATGTCATCCCTCTAGAAATAAACATAGTCCAGTGGATTGTGAAGAAAGCGAACTGTTCTCTGATTGGAAAGAACATTTTAGTTATATTTTGTATCGGTAGATAGTGATACTGACTGGGTGATGCTGACTTTTAATGCGCAGAGGGGAAGGTCCTCTTTAAAATCCAAAATGGTCTGATTAGAGAATCTTGAGTATGGAGACCAGCTCTAGGTGGCCCTGCTTGCGCAGAGGGGTTGGACAAGGTGACTTCCAGAGGTCCCTTCCAACCTCAGTTGTTCTGTGGTTTGGAGACATTATTATTTTCCTTGTTCTTGCTGCCTTTGATAAAGTAATGCTGTGTCTAACTATAGAGGAATGGTGGTAAATTGGAAAAACCACTATGGGAATGACTTAAAAGCCTGCAGAGCAGATATTGGTGAACAGAATTCACATCACATGATAATTGAACAAATTACTCGCTTACTCAAGAAATACTTGCATGAAGAATAAATTTGAACTCTTTAGCTGACAGAGATATGACAAGATTCAATATTGGCCAACTGAAAATTGGCCAGACCACTTCTAAGATAAAGTATTGCAGGTATTGCCACACAAAGCAAGTGATTACTGAAAAGAGCACCTGTGGCTCAGCTTCACCACACTATTTTAAAATAAAAATCGCCTTTTTTTTCAGTTAAGTAAGATGTAGCTTGAACAGGGAATACTTCAGGGAAGAAGCAGCAAATAATCAGTGGTCTCTCCTGGCTTTGTAATTCCCAAGGACATAGAAGCTTCATGCATGTTATCTTCAGAAAATTTGTTTTCCTTTACTGCCTAATTTGAATAGAAAGATGGCATCTACTTCAAAGGTTTTTGTTAATAACAAGAGGATCTATTTATTTTGAAAAGCAGAGTAAAGTAGGTTCCATGGTGTCTCACTTAATTTCTTTACTAACTATAGCTGCTTTAGTAGTGGCTCATTGCGGCATAGTTAGTGGTTGTAACTTCATTTTTTAAATGGAGCAATTGTGATTAAGAGCAAGCCGTTTCAATAAAGAATAATAGGCAAACTGCTGAGACGTGAATGGGGTAATGCAAAGAAAGAAGAATCTACATGCTATTCACATACAAATATGGGCATTTAAGATTTTATTTTTAACGTTGTCCAAAAACATGTATTTGTCACAACTACTGGAAAAAAATTACTTCATTTGATTATGCCACCAAGTAAGAACTGTTTTCAAACTCTCATAATCACGTTTAAGTCAGTGAGAGAAAACACCCTATACTCTTTGCCTCTTCATTTTAAAGATTTTTTTATGTGTGTGTGTTGAGTATGAGGGCTTTAAAGATAAACCTTATAACTTGTTCCTGGGTGTGACACACAGTATGAAATCTTACATACATGTTTTCAAATTAATGTACTGTTGCAAGAACAAAATTTTATCTGATAGATGCAGAAATAGTCTACCTCAATTTTTATCAAGTTAGAGTAATCTATATGGCAAAGAGAAGCATTGAAAACAAATATTTTTATATAGCAGAATAATTTCTACAAGCTGCTACTATAGTATATTCTCTGGTAACTCACAAAGAAATGACATTGAAGTGGCAGAATATCTCGATCACTGGAATGGAGAAATGAATCGTTGTGCTTGATTTTAGCCACCACTTTGTTCTCAGTGTAGAGTTAATATCTTTTGGCTTGAAATACCTTATTTAATCAAGTTTGCTTCCACTTTCGCGTTAATATTGTTTTGACCTTTAACTTACATAAATGGAGAATTTCTGGTTTATATAATTATTTGAGGTAATGGCTTCTCATACCTTCGTATTCCAACCATGCTTTTCTTTTCTGTGTGGGGCAGTGGAGGCCTTTATCTACCATTCTATATTCTTTCCATCAGATACGGTATTTATCTCTGAATAATGTTTAAAAACTAACCCCCCCACCTCAGTACCACATAATTCTCTAGTGTCTCACGTATTTAAGGTGCCAGTTTGTTGGGTGAGGACACCTTGTTGCCAGTGAATTGAAATAAATTGTGAATTGCATTAGCATTGCTTGAAATAACCTGAATTGCATTCACTAAGTATAATTTTTAAAACATACTTGCTGTTTAGTAAAAAGCATCTGAAAAGAAAAACTTAGTGCAGCCTTGGAAGTTGTGCTGCATTCTGAATCTGTTGCTTTATTTTCAGTACCAGCAGAGACGTCAGCAAGAAAACATACAGCGTCAAAGTCGAGGAGAACCCCCTCTTCCTGAGGAGGACATCAATAAACTTTTTAAACCACCACAGCCACCTCCAAGAATGGAGTCACTCCTTATTGCAGGTAATGTTTAGCAGCATTTTCCATTCATCTTTTCATATATGAATGTTAGCTTGGGAAAAAGTGTGGTGGTATCCTTTGAAAGCATCTTAATTTTTCATTTCCTTTGCTGTTATGATATGATGTTTTGGCATTGGTATATACTGTCCTTGGTATGTTAAATTTGGGATTTTAAAGGAGAGATGGAGAAATGGCCAGAAGGGAGGCTTTCTTTATGAATGGATGTAGCTGCTGCTTGCAGTCATGCCCCAGCCACTCCCTCAGCTCCAGAAGTTCTGGAGCTGTACAGGGCGTAGCCACGGTCAGTGCTTGTTCCTGTGCCTCCTGGAAGGACAAAAATACCTGGAACTTCACAGTGTCAACAGATATCAGACAACCTACATGCCCTGCTAAGTAAGATAAATTTAGGAAAATGAGAAAGCAAATTGTTGTAACTAAGCAGGCTTTTTGGATGAGATAACTATCACCTTGTTTTGTACTGAAAATTAAACCAAAATCTTGGTAATCTGCTGTACAGCAATGAGTGCTTTGATGTTAAAACCCAAGATTTTCAGTCACCTGTCTTAAATTCTGAAGTGATAATAATAAAAGATTGTTATTTTAACGTTTAATAGCTTCACACTGCTAATAAGGGCTGCTTTTAGAAGAAATAATGTTCTTGGTTTCTTATTCCTTACACAGTCTTTAAAAAAAACACTTGTTTTGATAGTTTTTACTAGTTACTGAATCCTAGCAGCATTAAAGTATTTAAACATTCAGCTCTAGCGTAGCTTATAAATGCAATGGAAGTGTGTATGTGCGTACACTTGTGTTTTATGAAAGTGGTAACTTAGGATGAATCATCTCTTACAAGACAAGGAATTGAAAACTATTATACTTAAAGGAAAAAACAGTTTTTTTCTTTTTTCCTTTACTATAGTCAGGGGAAGAATTGAAAGCATCCACTTCAACTTAGATGAAGTAAAGTTTGTGGATAAAGAATAAAACTTAGCTCTTTTGTCTCTGAGGCATTTAAAAACTTTTCAAATAGAGCATTAAACTGAGAGTTTATTGGCCTTCTAAACAGCCTTAATTTTGATTAAACTGGCTTTGTGTTTTGCTATTCCTAGTTAACAAGGGAAATAACTTGTAGCTTCAAGAGTATAAAAATGTTTTGATGGGCATGTTTGATTTGTAAAGCACTGACAAATCTACATACCCTGATGATTTTAGAAATAGTGAATAAAGTGAAATGTTAGGTGGAAAAAAAGGCTAGCAGAATGTCAGACAGAAGTATCACAATTTTCAATCTGCTGCTGAAAAATATTTATTACAAATATCTTAATAGGGACAGCAGATGCATAAGAACAGAATTGAAAATCAGTTTTGTAGTATTTTTAGAGCAACTAAATTCAAGTATCCATAGGAATGAGCTTTCAGTGCAGCAGCAAGAATTGCTTATTCTTTTTATTGTCATATGTATTTTCAGAAATTGTATGTAATGTTGTAGGAAAATTGAAGGGTTTTTTAAGCGTACCAGTTTACCCATTCTACTAATTTAGTTTCTTCTTCTTGAACCTGTTTGGGAATCCTGAAAATGTAAAATTCCTATGCGTAGAGTAATTGAGCAGTTTTGATTGCTTCTGTCTATAAATCCTCAATGATCCACGCATATTTGACTTGTGAAAAATTGTGTTCTAGGTGGCTTTCTGAATTTCAAAACTGACAAAGGTTTACTCTTCTTTCCTTCTGACAGGTCAAATTAATACCTACTGCCAGAATATTAAGGAGTTCAATGCACAAAACCTGGGCAAACTTTTCATGGCTCAGGCTCTCCAGGATTACAACAACTGAAGAAAATTTGCTGTAGCCCTCAACAAGAACAGTTATTTACAGCTTTACACTGTTCATGATCATCTTGAAAATTTATTATATTGGGAAAAGAGTCTTGTAAAACAGAGTCACTTTGGTTTGTGTAGAATTCTCCTGTAAGAAAAATAAAGGCAAATTTTAACGATATTTTAGTATTCCTTACTTGTTGGCCTTATTGAACTGGAATTTTCTGTAGTCACTCAGGTTTTTTAAATGTTTGGTAGTTGCTTAGTCATAGCAAATAATACAGGTTTTGTTTGACTTGGAGTCAGAAATGAAAACAAATATTACAGATGTTCAGTATAGCTGACTTTCAGAAGAAATTTAAAATTTCCCAGTTTTGGTTGAGAATTTACAACTCTAACATGCCAGATACTTGGGGCAGTTGCTCAGTTTTATTTTAATCTGTTTGAACAGTGGTCCTTCCGTATCACAAATGTTTCACAGATTTCACATCTGGACCATGCAAAACCAGTGCGATGTGGAGACTGGTCCCCACCACATTATGCTGAGCTGTGCTCCAGTTTTCTCTTGCTGCCACCAAATGGATTGAAATCAGAATCTGGAGTTGAAAACTGGAATGAAAACCAGTTAATGGTTGGACTTAATGATCTTAAAGGTCTTTTCCAACCTAAATGATTCTATGCAATGCAGTGTTGCTACTGAAGTGTTTGTGACAAACAGTGCAGAAGTAGCTAACCTGGAGCAGCCAGCATGGTGTAAATGGGCAGGGTACCTGCAGTAGCTTTGCCCTTTGGGTGAGCCTGTATTCCTGAACTCAGGCTATTTATCTTTTTAACAAGAAAGTTAATTTAACACTTTACTACCTGTCAACCTCACATATATTAATATCATTGATTTCCTAATTTTTTTCCCCCTCTTGCATTCTTTCTTGTATGTCTTTCTTTGTCTGTTGAGTTCTGAGAGCCTAAAATGGCTGAAGGAGTGTGGTTTGGTCTTTTAAAATATCATCCTCTAAATATGGACCTAGCATGGAATAGTTCGCATTCCAAAGTGAATGTTTTGGAAAGTCAGAAGTGTATGAAAACTGGGGTTTAGACTAAGAACTTATTCCTTACCAATCTAAACTATAGTGATTGCAGTCTTTATGTAGATATGGATTCAAATTTTGTTTAGCCCTCACGTATCTGGCAAATTGCCAGGCTGAGCTTTTACTTTGAAAAGTTTGGGCACCTTTTCTGTGTTAGTTTCATACAGTGAACTTCTCTGAAAACAAAGATTACTTAAGTATCCTGCTACAGTGCCACATGATTGAGTTTCATTTTCTATACAACAAAAATTCAAATTGTGTTAATTTTTCTATTTTTTTTGTAGCACCAAAATAACCACCAGGGAACAGAAGTAGGAGCAGATAATTAGGCTGAGATGAGACATTTGAGAAAGAAAAAAACGATCTTCTGGATAGCTGGGAATAGAAGACTGACTCTGTAGCAACTGTGTGTGGAAGGACGCATCAGTAACGTTATATATCCTGGGAGGTCTGCAAAGGAGGTGTTAGCAAAATAAATACTTGGAATAGGTTAAAAACAAGCTGTGTGTTTTGAGTTAGTTCCTTAAGATTGAGCATGTAAATGTGAGAAAGGGCAGTAATATTCTCTCTTCTCTGCTGGAGTTTAACAAAATCAGTCAATTTTATTTAGCCAGATCAAATATGCTAAATGTCAATTGAAGCCCTTGAAGACATAAGGAAGAATTCAATAGAGATTTGTGGCTTCTAAAGGCATAGACCTTAGTCAAGACAGGGAAATAAGATACAAAAATAGATGAGGTGTATGTAGATTTTGGAGATGATTTGACTATTCTGTTGCGAATCACACTTTGTTCTTCTATCATGGTGGAAATAATTACAGGGAGCCTCCCTGAGCAAGGAAGGTGGAGTCAGTTGAAGGTGTTGATCTATACATGAGAAGCAGCATCTCTGGGTATTAGGAATTAATGGGGATGGGACTGTGTCTTCATGCTGGATTCAGTGTGGGCTTTCCCCACTATATTTACGGAATTTTGCTTTTACTTGTTCATTTCCTAATGTGAGTGAGCTGGCAGCAACTTTACCATAAGACATGTTCTTTCTAATTACCATACCACTACCTGTTTTTTCATCTTACTAGTCTGGAAGGCTTTTCTGTACACTAATGGAAATGTACTGACATTAATGTCTTTGAAAATTGAGGTAGAACTTTTTTGGTCAGCAAGCAATTGCAGAGGCAAGCAAGGCCTCTGCCCTGTGGCTCCATCTCCATTATGTGTCTACAGGTAACACATGCACACAAGAGACAAAAATGTGTACATAAGACCTTCCCTGTGATCACTAGTTACACGCACAATCTGCATCAAGTCATTGTCTCTATTGTCAGGCTCCTAACCATGCACATTTGTGTTGAGATAACTGTTTTTTAATTTATTTGTGCAGACATAGATCTAATATTCCAGCATGCGACCGTCAATCTAAGCACACCTTTAGAGGCAGGGGTATGCCTTTGTCTCTTTGTGTTTGTTTGACTGCATCAGAAGATGCCCGTTGGCCGCGGTTAGCCAACTGGGTGGAAAGTGGAGATGAGCTTTGGTTAGGCCACCTTTTCTAGGCCCCTCTCCGTGTGGAGCAAGCAGTGCTCTCCTTGAAAAAGGCTGCTTGGTCATTCAGGATGCTGCTGAATGAGACTGTCATCGATGAGAAAAGACATCTCAGAAAGAACTGTGCCTCGTCAATACCACCCAAGGAGACTTTTAGCTGTGCCTTTTGTTCCTGGACTTGTCTATCCCGCATCGGCCTTTTTAGCCATCAGCACATCTGTAGCAAGTGTGGGTAGAGCCCTTCCCATATGTTCGTTTGTGAAGCTTAGCCATGATGATGATATGATTTGTGCAGAACTGTAATCCTGGTAGGAAAAATGTGTACTTTGGAATCCCAGCTCTGACTGGCATGAGTCTTGCAGACTGTCTAAGCTAGATGTTGTGCAAGACTTTCAAAAGTGAGGTCTGAAAGGAGAGCAAGAATGACAATTATCTTAGTTTTGATGCTGAGGAAGAACAACATTTCTTCATTCAGTACTTGGGATCTTCACCAGTATAGCTCCAGTTTTGCCGAGAGATTTACTGCCTCTGTTCCGCTGCTACTTGTGAAATGAAATGTCTAATTGTACTGATAATTTGAGCCAATGTGGGATGCAGAGTGCCATCTCCCTTAACTGCAGCAGTAGCTCAGGGCACAGTGCTGTGACTGCCTACTCACAGAGGGGGTGTGCTCCTCTTCAAGTGCCCTTTTCATGTGTAGAGAAATAAAAGGCTTTGCTGGTAGAGGGTGAGGTGGATGAAACTCCGTGTTGCCTAAAGAGTTGGAAAGTTAGCGCTCCAATAAATAGTTTGTGGTAGTCACAGTGATGGATGGTGCATGCTCCTACTCAATCACAATGCAAAGTGGAGTAGGTTCATCTCGGCCTTTCTGGCAGTCTGAAGTATGTCTGGTTGTAGTGGCAGCCCCAGTTATCTTCAGGACAGGCCATAAGATAAGGTGCTAAACTTTGGACCATCTATTTTTTTAATTAAAAAACCAAGTAATTTCTCAGATATGGTTAATTGCAACAGCTGTTGTCAGAATCTAGTCCTTAACAATATTTAAGGAAAATGGGAGAGGTTTTCTGTAATCCAAACATAGTTGGTGTGATCTTGTCTTGATGTCACAATATGATGTGCTATATCCATTCTCCTTTTAGTGTTCTTAAAGTTGGACCAAACTCCATCTAAACTGTAACTGTCTGCCCACCTGGAGGAAACTTGGTGTACTCCCCCAACTTCTAGACAGGTTATCATGTCCTTTTTCTTCTCAGCTCCACATGATGTTCCCCCAGATGCTTAAACATTTTGGAGGCTTAATTTTTACTCCTGTGCATCTTGTCAAAGTCTGGACATGTGTGCAGAGCTGACTAGTGTGGCTATAAGGTACTGCCAGGTAAGGATGGGTAGTTGTGCAGATGTAAACACCTGCACAGAGGGCAGAGTAGAGAAGGTCTGGGTGAGGTTGCAGATACCGTTTTTGATGCTAACGAGGACGTTGGATGGGAGTGGCATTGGTAACTGATAACACTTGTAAAGAACGTCTGACATCTTTGTGTTTATGCTCTTTATACCTTGCAGATTTCTGAGCACATTCATTCGTCTTGTTGATCTATGTTGCTCAATTTTTTGCCTTGTGACAAATCCCTGGTATGACAAATCACTGGTGACAATCTGAGGCATCTTTAAGAAGCAAGCACTATTTAATGGTTTTCACTTGACAGTCAAAGGACTCTGGGTGCTCTGTTAAGACATCGTTAGGAGCTGGTGATGCAAATAATATCACCAGCCAAAATATGTGCAGTGTGTGCAGTAAGAGGAATTGCTCTCTGTAGAACTGCTTCTCATCTGGTTTGACAGCCCTGGAGTGAGAGATATGTCCCTCATGATTTTCCATGCCTGTGTATTTTCTTCCTCTGGATTTTATGCTTCCTTTTAATTTTCTTCAGATTTTGCCCACAGCTTGTTGATTTTTAAGCAAAATGAGGATGCTGCTCTAAATCCAATGCCTTCTGTCATGTTCTTTGCCTGCAATTGGAAGGATGCTTTAAATTTTGTGATCTTAACTTTGCATTCATGATGGAAGTTTCAGTTGCACAGGTGTCCGGTATAGTCCCAAATTCAACATTCTCCTGCCCCTGACCTTCCAGCTGCAAGGGCCTGAATACCTTGGCATTGCTCAGGAGATGATGATGCTGTTCCTTGGGACTAGTCCAGATGGACTCATGCAGAAGCTTTTCATATCAGCTTTACAACTG
This sequence comes from Calyptomena viridis, assembly GCA_013390005.1. NCBI lineage: Eukaryota > Metazoa > Chordata > Aves > Passeriformes > Eurylaimidae > Calyptomena > Calyptomena viridis. The sequence goes on from WEIV01004026.1 coordinate 105,126, forward strand.
GAAGGAGTTTTATACAATGTTTGGTCTGTATTTTATTTTTGATCTTTTAATTGATGGAACAGATTGCTGTTGACACAACTAATCATATGCCAAGCGGTAGTGAACTGCACAGAACTGTGGAGGATGTCTTTAAAACAAAACGGTTTGGCAAAAGGCTCCTTAATAAGAGAAAAGTTAATGTCTTATTTCAATTAAAGCAAACATTTATATGTGAGGAAAAATGGCCAGATCCATTTTACAATGATATTAAAAGGCATTAGAGTGTCAGTAAAATAAACAAGGAAGGGTAGCAATGTATTTATCCATCAGAAACACAGCTGAAGACTTCCAAACTTTATAAGATGAAAAGAATATGTGCAACAAAGATTTCCATTCTGGTTTGAATGATCAATTTATTAAATCTCTCACCATTACTGGGGATGGTGTTCCTTAAATATCATACAATACATCAATCTTTTGATTTTTTTTGCCTTCTTCTGGATTTGACCAATACAAATGTAGTTTTATATGAAAAAATGTTTACATTATTCAGTGTGTTATTTCATCTCTTATGTCTCAGTAAAACTGATGGAGAGCCAGATCCCCAAGGTTAGAAAGTTCAAAGCTAATTGAAAGATTCAGGGGTCTCATCTCATATGCAGTGCTTGCTTGCTTGGGTATCCTGACGTTTGAAAACAAGGGAATTAAAATAGGTTTTCTCTGTCACAGAGTGGATTCTTTTTTTTTGTTCCCAAATCTTTCACTTGGCTTCTTTAGCAAATTTAATTATTTGCCTGCAGATTGCATCTGAGACAGGAAAACGTATATAACTAGAAAGCACCTGTTGCAATAGACTTGCCTTCTTGAAGAGGCTATAAGTATGCTTGGAAGCGTAACTAACAATGACCAATTTATGTATTTTAGAAGAAGAAGTAAGCTGATCAAGGCTGGTCCGTCTTGTAGCAGATTGTAATGCTTGAGCAATTTCTGGTTTGGACCAAATGTGTGAATTCCACATAGATATTTTTTAGGAAAAAAAAAAAAAGCCTGATCGTATTAATTGCTGTAACATTTAACACCGAAGTCAGACAGATCTGTTGTTACCAGCTATGAAAAAGCTAGTTTCCAAAATGATTGGCAATTACAAACTTCAGCAATGTTAACAACTTGTTTATATGGACTACAAAGTCATATTCAATTAACTACTTTTTAATGTGACTCCTGAAGTAATGTTCTAAGATATCTAGGCTTCTAGTACAATCAGGGGAAAAACCCTTTCAGTTTAGAGAAGAGCACTTTCTACAGTTACATGTGTGAGCACAACTGTTCATGGGTTTGGTTTCTTGTGGCTTTTTGGTCTTTTTAGTTCAACCGCAAATAGCTGTTCACAATGACTCCTACACACAACTGCCACATTAGATCTGCAGTTCTCTCTCCAGGAGTTTATCACTCTCCCTCTTTTGAGCTGCTGGTCCAGTGCTGCACCTCAGCGGCCTGGGGCTCTGGTCACTGCCTGCTCCCAGCCCCTCATGGGCCAATGAGCTTAGAAGTTACACAGAGGAGTTAAGAGACTACATAACCGTGTAAGCTCTGCCTCTTTAGAAAAGCTCAACATTACCCTTCATTTATGCTGATTCCACAAACTGTGCATAGTTTAGGGGCAATGCGTGTGAAGAGGGAGCTGTGCAGATCTGGGTTCACATGTACCACCAGTATCCATCCTGGGCTGGCTCCTGGGCTGGCTGACATGGAGTCAAAACAAGCTACTGGGAAATTAAAAGCTCCCTAACTTCACGAACTGAAATTTGTAAGACTTCAGTGAATATTTAGTTAATCCCCACTCTCCAAGGAAAAATTTCTACTTAGGAAGAATACTCAGACATTTTAAATTTATGTATCTGTAAAAGGGAAATCAGGTAATTTATGAGAAGAGAGGCTTCTGAATTGAGCATCAAACTAGTTATGTTTGTGCTTGTAGAGTGACTGGCTTGTGTTTGTCTACAATTACACATGCTGGCAGAAAAGTAAAATCCTGTATGATTTGGTGTAATATTTCTTAATATTTCTGTTGGTGTTAATATTTCTTAAGTCATAAGGATTGTCATTAGGTCACAGCATTATTAGAATAGATTCCTTTTGTATATTTATGGTAATTTTCAGCTGTCTTAAGTAAGTGTTATGAATCAGGCATCTCTGAAATTTCTCCTCTCTTGTAGGTGGCTGCTACTTTCTCTCTTTGAACAAGCAAAGCTTTGGTTTTCTCCTACAAAATATAGGATGGCTTTTCTCACAGAAGGAGGTGAAAGAGGACCTGGGTCATGAGCTGAGCAGTCTCAAAGGAGGAAACACCTGTGCCTGGAGAGAAGTCTGTCCCTGTATTGTGGCCCACTAGCCACAAGCTCTCCTTGGCACACACCACCTCTGCCTGCCACCCAGGCAATAGCTGTGAACTTGCCACTTCTGTTACTAGAGTGCAAGTAGTACTGTTGATAGACATGGGTGAATAATTTCTTTGAGTAAAGACCAACTTTTCTTGATTTGAAACATATGAGCTGCTTCTTCATTCACAACTGCCCGGCAATGCAGGAATCTTATCTAAACTGGATATAATAGATCCAGATAACTTCCTGGAGCAGGTCCTTGAGTCCCAGCTCTTCACTCGTCCAGTGCAATAAGCAGCAATTCTCTCTTTTGTGTTTTCTGACTATAAGCTCTATAAAACAGATGCTGTGGTCTGTGATAGGCGTTTAAAGTGCTTCATGTGCTCAATCCAGCCCACGCTCAGCAGGTCCTTGGTGTCATTTGGAGAATTTAGGTATACTTGTGTCATTATTAGATCTTACAGAGAAAATAGTACATGATTAAGCCATTAAAAGTTTGTGTATTCAGTAACAGGATGAAGATTGCACTGACAATTCAAATTTTTTTCTGTCTTTTGAGGACTTAGAATTCCATGGTTTAGTAAAGCAGATTTTATTGTATGAATTTGTGTAGACTGCCATGCCAACTGTATTTTGAGACTGAACTGGAAACAGTTACCCTCTCTGAGAGTCAAGAGAGTGGAAAGCAGCAGCACAGTGCAATTACCTGCTTTGTGTACCTGACAACAGGGAGTTGTTAATGGGCTGCTTTGCTACTTGCCTAGCAGCAAAGCAGTGTTGAGGCCCAGATGCATAGATGTGATGAACACTTCTAGTCTTTTAATGCTACCAGCCAGATAAAATTGTTCTGCCTCTGCTCTTCTTAGCACCCGCTTTTAATATTTTATGTCTCTATTCTGTAATTAACTCATCATGTTACTTATTTTCAGCCATACTCTGTGCTCTTTGTCAGCCCTTATCCTTGGTCATTCTTTGAGTTTTCAGCAGGGTGAGGATTAAAACTCTCATTTTCCCTTATGGAAGTGCCAAAACTTTTGAAACTCTTGTTTTCCTAATTTTTTTTTTTAACCTATTTTTTTTCTTTTCTGTAACCTCAGTCTTGGAAATAGCTGAATCCCTTGAGCAAAAGCTTCCCAAAAAAAGATCTTATTAGTCAGACAGCTAACATCAGGAATGTTTAGCCTGAATTGTTCAAAGTTATCCTGAAGCAGAGTATTACAATGGAAAATGTTAAGTAGCCTCTGCATAAATGCGGCTACTTGTGCTGCCATTAATATCCTTGTCCTTGTAGAGAATGTTCTTGTGCTAGCTAAATTAGATTAAGCAGGAAATTTTCTCATTCTTTAATGTCTCTCAGATTTAAGACTTCTAGGCTTAAGCCTGGTGCCACTAACACTGATGGTAAAACCGTTGGATTTTGTGTGAAGATGAACTTTTCAGGAGTGATATTAAAATTTTGTACTGTTGAAATCTGTGAGTATTAAGAACACAAGAATATAGATATTACAGTGCAAAACTAAAGTGAATAGCTTTCAGGCCAGACTTAAGTGTCAACAAGAATGTGCATGGCAATTCAGTCAGTTTAAACCTTAGCTTGTAAAAATCTGTGAGGGTATTAAGAACACAGAAGTCCCCATGGCTTCTGGTAAAATTACATTTTTAATATTGTAGAAAAAAAATTGTGTGATGAAGGGTTCAATTCCATTTTTCTGAATGCTTCATATATCTGAAGAATTACAACTCTCAGGAGAGCATAATATAATATCTAAAGTCATATTGGTATTTAATGTTTTATCATTGTAGTTCTGCTTGCAGCCTCTGCACCTTATTCCATTACCCCCAGATATGCCATGGCATTATTCAGATTTAAATAGCTTTTACCACTCTCCGGCAGGAAGCCAATTGCAAGTATATTGTCTGCATTGCTTTCTAAAAAAACCTGATAATATAAGCTGCTGCCCTTTTCAACTGGTGTTTGCTGACTGGTGGCACTATTAAATAGCAAGTAAACATGTAGCATCCCAGGGTCTCAGCTGGCATATTGTCATTGGGGTGTAGTAATATGTGCTCTACTCCTGAGAACAGGTGAGACATTTACAGATGTAAAATACTGAGGTATTTTGTCCTGTATTTTGTACATGCTAGGCAATTGTTTTGTCCCCATGAAAGTCTAGGGAGTCCCAGAGACTTTTTTTTTTTTTTCCAGAACTAAATACCTGCTGTCCCAGTGCATGGGCTACTCCAGATCTGGCTTTTTAAGCAAGTAGTTCAGTGGGATGAACCATTACGTGAGATAACTCACTGTGGTGATACTCCAACCAGCTGGAGTACTTCTGCTCTGGTGTGCCATGGGTAGCACAGAGAGCCTTTGGGCTGGGAGCCCTTGGGGAACAGGTTGTAACTGTGAGCTGAGCCACTCTGCTCAGCCTGTGCTTCCTTCCATGCAATGTGCCAAGGAATCGAGTGGGAGGTGAGAGGTTTCTGTATGTCTGGAGTGGGAAGGCTGTGCCAACACCTCCCTAGTTTGAAAGCAAGAGGTAATGGTGACCAAAGCCTAGAGTTTTACTAACCATTCCTGGAGAGCAGAGACCTGTTCCCAGCAGAAGAGATCTGATGTCCTGTAAGATGTCCAGAGGAAGGAGTAACATCCAACTCTAAAATTACAGACTGCCCACCCACTCATATCCATCATACAGAGAATTCACAGCACGTGCTCATACTTGACCATCTTGCAAAGTGACCAGCTCAGCTACAAATTAGCTTCTCTCTTTTGGATTGCTTTGCTGAGCTAAATGGGAGAACCTCTCTGAAACTTGTTCGTGGCAGATTTTAATAACAGCAATCTCATCTTGATGTGTGGGGCTTTAATTGTGCACGTCCCATTAGCACTAATGGAGTTACGCACCTGAAGTCCTGCACATGGAGATGAGACTATAAATCCAGGGTTACAACCTCATTAAAGTTGTTTATTTCATATGTAATAGGCCTTTTGCCACCAAGACACCTTAATTCATTGCTTTATTTGTCCTTTTGAATGAAGTCTTCTCAAGATCATAACTGCCTCTCCTGTGCTGTGCCTCGAGATGACCACTCATACTTTTCTTGATCTGTATAGCTAAGCATGACAAAAAAAGCCTGGACTCACCTCTGAAGAGACCCTGCTAGAAGAAATATTTCTTTTTTTATATATCTTTTAGGCCTCACCAATTCATGTATTGTTTTTAATTCTGAGTGCTGGAAGGTGCTACTAGGTTATGCTGTTTCTCTGCATGTATTCCCATGGCTTTTGGTAATCCAGTTCTACTCAGCATTTCCCTGCAGGCAGTGAGGGCAGGGCAGAGTTGAAGTAGGGGCAGCAGCAGCCAGGCTCATGCTGGAGAAGGTGTGTGTGTGCGTGTGCACATCGAAGAATGAAAAGCTGTGGCACATGGGTTCTGGGGTAAAGGCATGTTAAAAAGAGAAGATGGGAAAGCCAGGAGAGATCTGGGGCTTGTAGAACCAAAGAGGGCTCACTTAAGTGAAGAACAAGTGCCTACAACTAATGGGATTAAAAGATGGTTTTCCCCAGGTGACAAAAGCAAGCTCAGGTGCAGTCATTTACAAAAAAAAGGGGTTGTTTGTGAACAGATGGACTGTGCTGATCACAAACAGCCTGTAAGAGCTGCTGGGCAGAGGAGACGTTTGCTCCAGTCCTGCAGAAGGAGACACTTCTAGCAAGTAGGTACCTCATCTCTTGTATCCATCTTATGAAGATAAAGACCTTGGTCTTTTGCTTTCTTGTGGTCTTTTCAGCCCTGAATCCTTTTTGTCTCTGAAGGGTGATATACCTACAGGAATATCAGGACCTTTTCTGATTCGTCAAAAATTACAGAAGGAAAAAAACCTGTTACATTCTATTGGTCTTTGCTTTGAATTTCTAAATTTTTTTGCAAGAGTGATTTTTTTCACACTGGTCCTGAAAAGCTTTGCCATCTCCAGGCCAAGACTTTCTACAGCAGTTCAACAGCTGAGTGACCATCACAGGTTGCTTTGACAAGACTGGTTTGTCAAAGACGTTGGGTCTGAACTCTCTAAAGAGAGTATAACAAGATTAATAGTTATTTCAGAATATTGGTGTTTTCTGGCATGGAAGGGTTGAAAAAACTGCTTTAAGTCCATGTTTCTTGATTTGGGTTTTTATGACCGTGCTTTTGGCGGAGGACACTGAAGTTACAGGGAAGACAGGGGGAAGCAAGCTCCCGTGCTTTGTCCAGCCTGGTGTGTCAGAGGGCAGGAGAGATGGGGCTGGCTCTCAAACAGGATGTGTTTCAAAAAGTAGGAGGGTGATCATTAGCAGGATAAGCAAAGGGGGGATCATTTTGGAATGTCTTGGTGGGGGAGAGGAAAGAGGGGGATTTAGGAAGACAGAGATATTTACCTTTAAAAATCATCTGACTTGAAGAAATGCCCATGTGTGAAGGAGACGTTAAAGGCAGAGGCAAAAGTGGGTTTTCGTATTATTGAGTAGGAAGAGTGCTGCGTGGAGGAAGCTCAAACTATGTATAAGTATGATGAATGCAAGCAGACTGAAGCCAGTGATGACCAGTCTTCTGCACTCAGTTTTACTATGTTGGTGAGCTGGGAAGAGAGAAAAGAGATCTAAGTAGAGGCAATGCTAAAGGGAAATGGAATTGGCAAAATAGACTACTTTTTTCCTCAGGTGTTAGTTTACAGATGATGTTTTCTTCTGGAGAACTGGAGCATGTCCTCACCAGTTAGGTCTGCAAAACCAGAGCCCAGCTACTTCACAAAGTTTCCCATGCTCATCACATCACATCCCCCAGCACCATCTCGTTGTTGTCTGGTCACTGCTGTTTCTGTTCATGTGTGTGTGTCTCTTTCAGAATAAGCTTTAATAGCATTGCAGAGCTCCACTTCACTTCTGCTTGCAGTTTTCAATTTGCAACTCACTGAGTTAATTCACAAGGCTAGTTATCATGAGGTTTGAAACACCTCATTTGGAGATGGATCCATATGAAACAGCTGAAATATTGAACTCTGTGTTGTGCCTCAAAACAACTAAAATGGAACTTCTCTGCATTATTCTTTCCATTTCTATTTTATTTGCTTACTCATTCAAGTCAATAATTAAGATAGTACCTGCTTCACCTGCATGGTACCCTGGGCAACTGGACCCAGGGAAGCCACTTTAGAGGTGTTTTAAAATAAAAATCTGGAATTTCAGCTGTACTGAATGCTTCTGTCTGCTTCACTGTGATAACAGCATGTCTGCCATTAGCATGCTTTCAAGCTACAAAATTGCAAACATGGCCAGTATCCAGGCATGGCTCTCCTTCTCCCCATCCATAACTGAGACTATAATTTCTCAACCATCCCGTTGTGCCCTGCTGGTAAGGCAAGCAGCTATACCAGCCGTGCAGTCATTCAATTTGTGCAAGCCTAGGGAGAGTGTGAGGACCCTTCAGTTAAGGACTCTTCAGTGAAACTGCTGGCTCTATCCCTTTTGTGATAATCACAGACATTTATCTATTAAAAGAAACAAATTCAGACATTGTCAGTTTGTACCAACTTTCTGTTCTTTTGTGCTGATCTAGTTTGTTGTTCCAGAGCTGTGCAGTTTTTGTAAATTCTTAAGGGGTTTTTATTTTTGACCAAATCAGCACAACATAATAGTGACAGTAAAAATGAGACCATTTTATTTTAACATCTGGCTGTGAGTCGTGTTTGACATTGTCAGGGAACAAATAAAGGCACTCTGTTGTTTCCCTGTGAAATGAGTTCCCTGTCAAATGAGGGGTTTTTTTGCTCTGTTTTGTTGGGCTTTTTTGTCATTTGGGTGTGTACTATGCTCCACAGAAAGTGTGGAGTTCCTCATGAAACTCCCCTAATTGTGGGCCAGGTTGGATAAATGTTTAGCAATTGACTTGGCAGAGGAAGTGTGCCAGAAGCCACCACCCAGGGAACATCCCACCACCTACTCCCTGAGCAGATCCAGCAACACTGGTACCAGTGAGGTCCTTGCTGCTGTGCCACCTGGGTTGCTGGTTGCTGGCCTGGGCAAGCCCTTTGATGAGGCTACACAAGCTGGCTTTCATCTAGAAGCTACCACCTGCTAAGAGTTCTTGTGTATTATGTGCCCCTGGAGCAATTAATCTCAGCTGTCTTCTGCTTTCTTGGTTGGACCTGTTCTTTTGGGTGCCTCTTGATGTTCAGGGGACCAGATGAAGACACCTACTTTTGCATGAGTTTGTGCCTTGAGCTCTGCTGATTGTACAGGGTTATCTGCTCAGGTGCATGCAGACTGTCAGTCGAACGTAGCCTTTGGTACCTCCACTGAGATCACACTAGGGTTGAGGGTCCCATCTTCTTTTTCCCAGCTCATCCAATATCTTTTGTATGCCCTTTATATGTAGAAGCTCACCTCTTTATGCTGGACATGTGCTACTCTGGAAAACTCTGATCCTGGAAATGGGAATAAAGCAAGTCTGCATACAAGTAGTGTCCTTGTATGCTGTGCCACCCTCTGCTGCATCTACCAGCAAGTGTGTGCTCCTGTATGTTCTAAAAGTGGAGTCCTGACTGATAATCGAACTTAGAAATACAGTTCGTGCCTATCCTAGTGAGACAATCATCTTGGTTACATGAAGGATATCGTGCCTTTGTCAATATTTTTTAATAGCTACAAATATTTTCTATCAAGTTTTATTAAGTGAGACCCACATACTTCTCCCAGCTGTGACTGCGGTCTGTTCCTACATAGCTGTTCACTCCGCCCTTGCTCAGCAACACTTCACAGTCATGCTGTGGTGCAGATGAAGAATTTGGGTTTGAAGTTACAATCTGATTTTCATTAAAACCGAATGGAAATTTGCCACACACCTGCTTAGGAAGCTGGAATAAATAATTCAGTGCTGTACAGTGATAGCTAATGGGAAGTGGATAACTTGAATAACCTCGTACTAGGTTATGCTTCTCAGTGCTCTGTCCTTTCATGGCAAGACAAGGAAAAAAGCCCAAAACAGACATGGAAAGGCTAGAAAGGGCTGTGGACTTTCTCAGCATGAGTTTTCAACCTTTCCAAAAGGAAGAGACTGACATCTGGTACAGTTGGGGAATGCAGCGAGGAGAGCAAACTGTGAGACCTACTAATGCTCGCTGGGGATAGTTGGCACCAACGAGAATGCAGACGAGTTAATTGCTACAAGTTAATAACCATACATGGCAAAAAGAAGAGCATGTAAATCTTTTGCCTGACTCCCATTTTTGGAAATACCTTCAGACTTAAAATCACGTGTCCTAAGTAGAATTTAGGCTCCTCATTGCATGGATCACTTTTACAAGGAAGGCCACCTTCACTACACACGTCTATTAACCATTAACTGTGGGAGCAACTCTGCTACAAGCATGACTGGTTTGGCCTCACTTGGATACCACTACAGAAAGTTACTTTGAAAACTAGATGTGCAGGAGCGCTAGGTTTATGTCCTGTGCTGCTTAGGAAGTCAGTTGGTCATATTGGTCTCCTAGTGCTTTCTAACATCTTTTTGCTATCTTTTTTGCATTTCTATGGACACCTGGGCATTAGTATCTGTAGTTAGAGCAAGTGTCATCAGATCTAACTGCTGTTGTTTCATTTTATATTTTATAGCTCTATCAGGCTTGGTGTCTCACATGAGAGGTGAAGTCATCATGTTTTTCTTTTGGAGTTCATAAAATAATCTTAACAAATACAGGCTTGCATTTGAAGAAACCTTGATATGCATAAAATTATATTTTTTCTTCAACATCTTTTAATTGTGATTGATTCTTATTCTTGAAAACTAAATGATTCCTGTCTTCAGGCTGTTGGTGGTCTGTAAATTACATTGGGGACAATATATCTAACTCAGCAACAGTGATGCACTGACTCCTATACACAGTGCAGCCTGTTAAAAGAGATAATCTAATCTTGCTAAATGTATGAATAGATTAAGGATGTTGTAACTTTAACAATTGCAGTTTGTGACTCTGGACTCATGACCTTCAATGACAGCTGTTGTCAAATCTACATCTGCACCAGAAGCACAGGAGATTGAGTCAGTTTATTATCACCAAAACCTAAACCTTATCAGCTGTTTAGAGACACCTGTTAATCATCTGCAATACATTTACATACAAACTTGCCCTTGCAGGCCTACTCTTGAATGGCAGGGGAAAAATTGCATCTTGGATGGCACCAGATATGCAAGCCCAGGTTGAAGGGCTGCCTCACTGCAGACCTATTTGCCCTACTCCAGTGGCTGTGAGCTCTGTCCCTACTGTGTTGCCCCAGGTGGGGAGCAACCCAGGAGAAAGAGCAACCTGTAGCTCCAAAGGTAACCTTGGTCTCAGAGTGAGCAGGAAGGTAGCTGGAGTTGCAGATAAGGGCAAGATTTGCTGCACAAGAAGTTGTCGTTCCCTTAGTGTCACTTCCCAGCACCGTAAACTCTCTGGGTTGATGTAAAAATATCAGTGAATTAAACAGAAGTGATTTCTACTATTGCATAGTTATTGTAACTATTTACAAGTTGTATGTCGAAGAGATTTTTCAGCATGTCTGTGCTTGGAGGGAAGTTTAGGTAGATCTGTGTGCTCAGTTTCAGCATTAATCTTGGGACAAGTAGGTAACAAGTAGTCTCTCAATGACATTACAGTATATTGTGTTTATGATGTCAAACTAAGGCCATTCTGATTTTTTGACTTCTATAAAACACCCCATATACTGTACTAGGAAATAGTCACTTTTTTACGTATGATGTGCCAGGTTGGTATGGTGAGACAGTTTTGGTACATTTCCAAAGAAACTAGACTTCTGGGATTTTTTATTTCATTCCATCCAATGCAATCTGATCTACTGCTGGTCCCATGTGAAGCCAGTTTATGTACCTTTGGCCACACAACTCCTCATGATTACTAGCTGACTTTCTTGGCTCTTAGAAAAGTTGTCAGGCCATTTTTTGATGTTAGCTGTAAACAAGGAGAAACAGGGCACTTGCTGATCCTGGTTTTGCACATAAATGCTGGAGAAAAAAGCACATATTTTCTGTAAATATAAGGTGATTAAAAAAGAAAATCTCTGAACTGCATTTGTCTTCTATCTGAGCAATTATAAAATGCTGATTCCTCTCTTGGGGAGGTGCAATGTTCTTGTACCCCTAGCTGGAAACTGGAACAGACTTTGAAACAGAGAAATCTTCTTTACTAATCTTCAACTAAATCTTCATACCCAATAACTCCTAGAAGGTCATGTGAACTCACTGGAAAACTGTGGGATCTGTCGTACCTCAAAATATTCTTATATGTTATTGTTTTTCAATCTTTGCTTTCATCTGATGGTGTCAGGTCCTTTCACCTTTTATTTAACTCCTGGATGAGTTGCAACCCTCTTGTTGTAACTATGGTTTAACTCTGTTTCCCTGTAGACCCTTCAGTGTCAGGCATTTCTTGTCATGCTCCTGGGCAGGGGATCATGGGTGGGTTGATCCTGCAGAGGGCAGACGAAACACCATTGCTGCTGTAAGGCTGAAATGCTGCCCACCGGACCTGCCCCCTGCTAATGCTGCAGACCTGGGGTTTGGGAGCAGGGTAAGAAAGAGTTTTGAGTAAATTTGACTCAAGATGCAGATTTTGCAGCTTTGACCTACTCCTGTTACTGGCCAGGGAACATTCTGCTGGTAGTTTCCATGTGATGAAGGAACCGTGGGGAGGAGGTGGCACATTCCTGATTCAGCAGGAGAAGGCACTGTCTTTGAGAGCTCTAGTCAGAGCTCTGCCCTATTTCACAGAAGGTAAATGAGCATTTCTCAATATTTTAAAATCAAAGGACCTACCAGGTTTTTTGATCTGAGCACCAGCAGCCAGGGAGCGAATGCTGCCTGTGGGCAGGCACTGACATAAGTGCCTGCCAACTGCGTGGGATGGCGTGTGTGTTTTGGTTTAGTTTCTTAATTATTTTTCTGCAATCGTTTCATGGACCACCTTCTGGTGCCTTACGGATTGTGGATTGCCCATGGGCCCCATGGAGCAATGCTGAGCTGGATGACTATTAAGAACTTGGCTGCACCAGAGGCATTATAGATGAAGGATTTATGTGCTGTTACATATATTCCCTGAAATAATCACCTCTGTCTCAAGTACTTTGATATTGATAAGTGGTTGAGGTAGAATGTGTGTTGCTATCTAGTCCTACATGTTTTGCAATTATCCACCTTCACTGATCTTCTCACATAGACTTAAATTTATCAATTATTTCTTTGCAATGATCTATATTAATTCAGACATTGCATCCAAAGATTTAATCCAAAGTGTGCATTTCAGGTCAAACTCTAGAAACCTTTCAGCATTTGTAATAATTTTTCTGTACTAAATGTAGGAATTTTTTAATTTAACATTAAAAAAATACACTTAAATAGTGTGGGCCAGCTTCAAAGTGGCTGCAGACAGGAAATTGGAAGTTGGATGGTCTCTTTTTAGCCCATCTGAACATAAAGTTTCACAGGAGCTGGACTTCAAGTCCAACTCAGTGTGGTCTTGGTTTGCTGAGCTTGCTGTTTTACAGGGAATGTGAGCTCCTTCCTGGGAATGGATGAAACTGTCAGGAGCCTGGTCAGCATGACTATGCCAAGCAGAGAGCTATGTGCTGCTGCTGCTGCCCTGTGCCCTGTTAGTGGGTCCTTCTAGGGATGTTTGTTTCTGTTGTGTCAAATCAATGACAGTCCATGGACACTGGGGTCAGTAGCTAGTTGGTGGTCAGCAGCTTAAACGGAAAATTCCAACTTGCCCTGAGGAGGAGTTGGCAGCTACAGGATAACAGGATATCTGAAAGGATAACTCATGACTAGGGTAGAGCACAGTAAGTGACTGATTGACATCACTTCATTAATCTCTGTTAATTCCTATAGCTGAGGCCTTGGGCGCATGCTAAGAAAAAGCTGTTCTGGCCTCAGAAAGGTGTTCTGTACCAATATTTAATGCACAGCTCATGGCTTCAGGCTGAGACCTGATGGTCCTGTACCAGCGACAGGTTCCTACTCTCCACATCCACCTACACATTGGGCAGTTCCCAGGGCAACAGAGGGGAAGGTACCCACCTAGGAAAAGTGGGTAATGATATGATAATAATAAAGAAAAGGTAAATCAATAATTATGCTTGAAAAAGTGGCTAGTGAGCAAGTTACCACTTAGCAACTTTTGATCTGTTTGGTCAGGCCACTTTATTCAGGAGTGGCTGACAGGCTGTAGTACTTGGTCTCTCTGGTACATACATCTCATTCTGGGGGTAAGTGGCTGAGTGATAAATCAGACTATGCTGCAGTAGAACTTAACCCTGCTTGTGAACAGCCACTGTAAAAACATTTAGGGCATGAGCTGCATTTTAAACATTGATGTCACGGCTGATTTTGTTGCTGTTTCAAAACATTGGAAGAGACAAGGCAACAGGATTATATAGTTTGCTGGCTCTTTTTTGCTTATTCCTAATCTTAAAGTGATTTTTTTTTCAGTCATAAATAGCATTCTTTTCATTTTCTTTTAATTTTGTCTGCCGCTTTGGATGTCAGATCTGGTTTATATATTCAGTGTACACACACGTTCCTTAAAACAGAGGGAACCTGCTGTTTTGCCTCAGGCACTTTATTGCCCATTCCTGGTAATAGGAATAGCAAATCTACTTGAAGAGCAAACCTTTCTGCCCTGCCAAGTACATGACTTGCAGCAGAGTTGGGGGAGGCAGCACTGGACCTCTGTGCTCTCCTCATACCCTGCCTGTCCTGTAGCTAAGGAAATCTCAATCTTCTCTCACAGTTGAGCAATTAGGAATTTTTTAGTCACAGGAGCAGATGGGAGGGGAAATCTCTTCACCTGCCCTGTAGAAATGCATACTCTCCTGTAGTCAATTGGAAAAATGATGGTGACCAATTTTCTTGCATGTCCCTTGATGCTGATTATTTTCTTTAAATGTCATTTCCTGTGAGTGTAGGGGAATCTTGGCCTTCATATTGTGTTAGAAGAAGGTAATTTTCTATGTCATGCTTTAAATTTGTTGAGGAAAATCTTGAGAGAAAAACTTCAAGGATCAAAACCAAAAAGGTGAACAAGAAGAAACCCCCACATTATTATTATCAAGACAAATTAACCAACCAAGTAACGAACCAAAGAAATAAAGACCATCTGGCCTAGTTTCTGATGGGGACTGGCAGCAATGTGCACATCTTTCTGTTGTAGTGGTGTTGTCCATAATTCCCTCTGTCCCTCCTCCTCTCCTTTGTATTCTAATTTTGTGAATGATATTTTTATAACTGCTTCTTCTTGGATGTGTTTGGTGTTGGTGTAGGGAGAGGTCAGGATAAATGTCATCATTTGATTTGCTCTGGGCTTGGTTGTGTTTTTCTGAGCATGTTTCTTGCCTGGTGTTGGTGTCATGTGCCTCCTTGATTGCTTCTGTTCTGGGTCAGCGGGTTCAGCAGCCTGGGACGGCATCAGGTCCTTGTAAGGCTGATGTGCTTAGTCAGGACACTTATGAACGTGCCTTATGTTGATCTATTTTGTCCTCTGCCTTGACAGAGCTGACAGCATGCAGACCTCCCAGGATGTCCCCTTCCCTGCTTTGTGGCTTTCCTTCCATCATTTTCAATACCATCTTTATCTCTTTCACTGCTAGAAGAGCTCAAGACAGAGCTGGCAATGGGGATATTGTGGCTTTATTAAGAGTTGGGGGTATTGTTAGTTACTATTGTTATTTACTTTCCCTGTGTTTCTTCTATTAATGGCCATCGCACTTCATGTTTTATTTCAGTCTAACATTTGACAATTTGCTTAAGAATTGTGGATGCTTAATTTCAAACTTCATCTGAAAATATCCCCAAGATTTATGTTTGGAGTTGCCAAAAGCAGTAGCCCCACAGAGGGAGGCTGGTGCAGCTCCACAACCTCTGGCCAGCCAGCAGTGACACTGAGCACATGTTCCCAGTAGGCACATGAGTGCACACACATACCTATGTGCACAGCCTGAAAGTAACACCAAGTAAAGCAGATAGAAATATAAAAACCCAGCACAAATTAACTAATCCCATCCTCTTGTCTGGCTCAGCAGGACTGAGGTCCATTAGTAGGATTAAATAGATATACATATACAAAAGGTGGACTCTTCCAGGAGCTAGGCTCAGACTGGGTCCCAGTCTCCTCATGTACTGGTGTCTGCAAAGGTGAGGTCCAAAGGCCACATCCTCTCTTCAGTTGCTACACTCAGACCCCTTTGTGCACACATACATACAGAAGAGAGTGCCCCATACCCATACAAGAGTTAGAAATGGAGCTGCTTAAGAAGGCAGGACTGACTGCTGCATGGACAGGTAAACATACTGACCAGACACGTTTTTATGTGCAGCTGGCTCTTGGATGCTCTTTTCCCTCTGTTTTCCCACATCTATTCCTCCCCAAACCACATCAGTCCCTCCCTTTCCCAGCCTTTGGTTCATCTCCTAAACATCTTAAAAAATCCTGAATGTTTCCAGCGTGTTTTTGCCCTCCATCCCCATAATGAGCTCAGTCCCCCAGGGCAGGGTCATCCAATTTATGCAGTACCCCTGAGAGCTGCCTCAGTGGATTCACAGTGCTGGGTCTTGCCCAGTCCCTGAGGCTGATGCTCTTCTGGGATGGCCTTGAGGGAGCTGGGACAGGGGTTCATGTCTCTGTCCAGGGCATCCTGTTCTTCTGTATGGGTGGAGGTGAGCCCCATCTTAGAACTGAGCAGGTTATTTCTGGAACAATAAATTGTTCAGAAACACTAGAGATTACCCAAGACTTAGGCATGTTCAGAAATGCCTAAGTGACTTAGCAGCCTCGTGTCCTTCCTCAATACTTAAGAACATAAAACTCAGCAAAAAATGGTTGCTGTTTGTGGTCCCAAGTTAGTTACTTTTGAATTTACTCATTTTGAGTAATATTGCACAAGCCATAGACTTTGTACTATGAATACTGCTCCCAACATAACAATTTATGGTGAAACTGCAGCACATATTTTAGAAAGATAGAGACTTTGAGTCAGGACTGAATAAATAATGGAAAATGCATTGCCATTTAGCAGCTTGTTCCAATAGCAACTTTGGTCTAACAGACAGTGATTTGTCAAAATCCACTGTCTAAAACCTAACTGAATTGTGTTGACAGAGCTGTAGTCAACAACATTCAATGGAGAAATAAGAGGATATTTTCTTCTCTGTGTAGTTGTTAGATTAAAGAGCTCTTCAGGATCAGAAGAGGTGTCTCTGTCTAAGGAACAGAGGCATCTGTGAATAGCAGGGGTGTAATTTCCTACCCACCTCCAGTTAGACTCTCTTATGATCTATCTGTCTGGGAAGCTATCAGGTATTGTGTTTTATAATTACTGCTTGTTAAAGATATCATCTCTGTTGGAAGTTTAAAAAAAGGAATCTCAACAGACCCTCAAAAAAATTAAAGCAAAGCTACTTTTAGGGAAAAAACCCTCAACTTTTAATGAGAAAGAGATTAAAAACGGGAACACTTTATGCAAAGATTTGATTTTAAAAAACCCAAAACAAACAACACATTGCATTTCAATGATAAAAGAAATGTGCTTATGAAAATGTTTAATGTCAAGAATGTGCATTAAATTGTTTAGATGAAGATGTCTCAGTATAATTGTAGGATTGCCTTGAGAAGTGTCCTTTGCCTTTTCAGGTGCAAGACTGAACTCAGAGTTCGACCTTCAAGGTAACAGCTGTGTTCAACTTCCTTCATCTGGGAACAAAGTGGTACATCAAATTGACAGGAAAGATGGATGTATTTGCTAATGGGATCTGGGTCTTCTTAAATAAATGTCTGATTTCCCTATAGAGCTGAATTTGGACAGGGAGAGCAGGTGCCTCGCAGCCCTGGTTTTCCTTTCAGCTGCATGAGGGGGAACACTGCTAGACCCCTTCCAACCTACACACCTGGATTTCCTTTCCACAGAAAGAAAAGATTTTGGTTAGTTACATGTCTGGACCTAGGACCTGAAAGGTCTTCCTAGGCCCCTGTTATGGATACAGCCAGGACTGACATTCTGGAGGTCTCTGAAGGTGCTTTATTTCTATGATGAATACGTAAAGAATTAGAAGAACCATTGCATTAAGCATTAGAGGAGCCTTAATTAAGTGGATTTGACCTTACCTCGATCAATCATCACCTCAGTGTCACTGAGCTGTTAAAGCAAGAAAGAGCATTATCAGGGAGCAGGGACTGAAAACTCATACATAATCTTAGTGACTGTGATGGCAAAACTTAGTGAATATGCTGATTTAACAACAGAATTTGTCCTCTATTTGTTGATGAATACATATCTCATTCCTTATCCTTGTTCTGATACCATCATTTTCTTCCATGGAAAAGTTGATGTCCCCAGCTGAACCATGTGTCTAAGAAAAACTACTCGGATGATACTGTCTACTCTTTCCATTTTTTTTCCTAGTTGCTTCCTGCTTTATTTTCTTAGTTCATGTCCACCCAGATCATGAATCAGTTATCTAGAGTTGCAGAATTACAACATTTGTTCGTGTGCCCTCTGTTAAAGGGGCTGATTCATCTATGCCAGTAATAGCCTGAGAAGCACCTAAATACAGCCAGGCTTGCCCCTTCCTGAAGTGGTACATGCTAAGGATGCTTGTTGGAGCAAGCAAGCTCACTCCTCATGTCCAGGCATAGATAGGCAGACTGGAAGATGCTGGACTGACCTACACAGCAGTGATACAGAGTCTTGGATTTATGCAGCCAAACCTGAGAGATAAGAAAGGAAAATGACCAACTGTGGTTCATAGCCGTGGACTAATTCTTATTTTGGAAGTAAGACCATAAGCCCTGACATTACATATCTTCAGTGTGGCACATTCAATCAAGTTGTGCCAATTTCCATGAGCTCTGGTGAGTTACTACTGTGGCTTAGTAACTGTGTGCCAATTTGTCCTCTGTAATGGAGAATGTGGGGTGGTATTTCACACCAGAGTTCAAATTGTGTAGTTGGCATTAGAAGAATAACCCTAAGCCTGCGTAGGCAGGGAAAGAGTTAAAAAGTAGAATTCCAGTTTGGACATCAAGGGGAATCATGACTTTTACTGCATCATTCTGCCTAGCAAGTATAGTAACAAACTGGGTGGATGAGGATCTCTCTCTGTTTGTAGAGACTGAAAATTACGGTATTTGCACAGCAATAAACTGTTGTGGGAATAAAAACAGCTCTCAGATGTTTACTGCTGGCAAACAGGGGGATCCTGAAAAAAGAGATCACGTAAGGATTTATGTTTTGTGGTGGAGACACTGACAGTAAAATATATTTTTAAAAAAGCCAGTATTCTTACCTGATACCATGGGCAGGCTCTACTTCTTTGTGGTCTCACCCCACTGGACTGTGTTTCACACTCTGCAGAGGCAGTACACTTTCTTTTCAAAATGAGAACATGACTTCACACTCATCCTCTGCCCTGAAGGCTTGTTAAAAGGTGGAAGAATGAGTGAATCTGGAAAGTGACTGGTTAAATTACCCAGGAGCCAAAGGAGGGTGTGAGGGGGGTTGAAGCACAGTTTGTGGGTTCCTTTAGCTATTATCTAAAAATGCTCATCCCATGGAGTTTTGATGGGGTAACCAGAGGGTTACTCTACTTCTAGTCACAATTCAGTTTTTGCCCCTAGGGATCACTGTGCACTGAATGGACTATTTTTCCTGAGGAAAGACTATAGTTAGAATACTCCTTAAGCTCTCCTGTATGTACCTTCAGCACCTGAGTAGCCTCCAGAGGCCAATGCCCAGACATAGGACTCCTGGGATTTCCTCCACTGGGATATGCATGAGTATTTCTCCTGGGGCCATATGTGGGTTTTCTGGTAGAAGTCATCTGAGCCAGGACTGTGAGGAGAATGGGGTGAGGGGGATGATATACTGCCCTGCGGGGACACTGGACATGGCATGGCTGATAGCCACCAAGTCTTTGGTGTTCAGGGTGCCCCAGTTGAGGCTGCAAGACCTCCCTGTGGCAGTGGCTGGAAGCGGAAGGGGAATTTCTGCATCCAGAAGGGAGCCAGCTTTGCATAAGGAAATAATCTCATATGACAGTGTGATGAATTTGTGTGCATGTATATCCTCTGCTGCTGGAAGCAGTCCAAGCTACGTGTCTGTGTGCCATAGGCCCTCTGTGGCTCAGAGCAAACAGAGGATCCCTTTCAGCCTACTTGGTGAGAAATCGTCCTACTGGCACAAGGAATTCCTGGGTCATGGGTCATTTCTCAAGCTGGGTGTCTTAGCTTGACAATGCTCAGGAAAGAGACTTTGATTTTTGCTGGTTTATAGCAGCAAAATCTCTGGAGAAAGAATGGTTGATTTTGTGCTGTTACACTTAATTAATTTAATTTGGTAATGGCAGAGCTTTATTGATGAAAGCCCTCTTTCTCTGGTGTAACCCAGTGAACCTGCCAGCACCGCTCTCCTCTAGCAAGCCCTCTCCTAGACAGGTAATACCTGATGCAAAGGGCTGCTCAGGATCTGTCCAGTTCCCCCTGTTCTTGCATGGAAGAGTCCGGCAGAAAATATCCATTGCTTTAGCCCAGGAATGCTTCACAAAGAGAAACAGGTCATGAGGTACGTAGGTGACTGTACCAGAAGCTGTTTGCAGCAGGGGTGAGGCCGTCTGCCCCGAGCAGGCAGCAGGAGGAGAACGGCTCCCTGCCAGCAGAGCTGGTGTGGGCCAGTGGGGTGCACTGAGCCATCTCTGTTCCCCCACACCACGGCCACCCCGGCCTCTCTCTTTCCCAGTAGTTACGTCAGAGCCTGTGCACTTTGCCAGTAGGTTTGATACGACTGACTAAAAGCACCATTTTTCCTGGTAAAACAAACACAGACTCCTTTTTAAAAACACCTTTTGATACTTTATGAGTGAGGCTGGTATATGTAACCTATCAAACCCAACATATGGCTTATTATGACATTTAGCTGATTAAAATAGTCTAGACATAAACTTGAGATTTCAAAAATGTTTAAGCTAAGTCCGAAATACATTTTAATGTACAGTAGATGTATACTGCAATTTGGGCCACCTGTGTCCCTGTAGGAATTATGAAGCAGGAAGTACTTTTGACTCAAGAAGTGTGTCTGAAAATTGAGGCTGTAAATTAACAACAGCTTGTCTATTAGATTATTTCGCCCATAAAGGAGTCTGTATATTTCTAAATGCCTTGTGATTTTCAATACCTTGCTGTTGTTACTTTTATTAAAGAAAGAGGTTGGTAACGGTCTGGGCATCTAGGTCGAGCACATTTTTAGAAAATCATGGAATAAATAGCAGCAGCCAGCCAGACGGTGGTGAAGCATACCTGTGGCTGCAAGAGGAGGAAACCCCAGGTTGGCCTGTCAGTGGGCAAGTTGGTGCCGATGTTCCCTGGCATCCAAGAGACTCAGCCCAGCTTGTTCCAGACGATGGGTCTCCTACTTGTTGGCCATTTCAAAGCCAAATGCACTGTGTACATACCATCATTAGCCATCTCTGCAAAAGGCCAGAAAATTTACTTCTTTGTCAGCTTCCTGGTCTTTCTGCAAAACTTCACATCGTCATCTTACTTGCCTGCCTTTCTCTTATTTTTCCTCCCTTCCAAGAGTTTGGTCTATTTATAGTTGTTCAGCTGTCTCTGGAAAGGCCAGAACAGGAAACTAGAGGAAAAAAATGTTAAATGCCTGTCACATGATCTGTCCCAAACTTCCCTGAGTGGCTTTCAAAGAGGGGGGCAATGAATGCTAAAGGCTGCAGAGAGAGGTTCATCTCTGCAGACTCCTGGTAAGGAGCATCACAGTAAGGCTGAATAATAGTAAGGTCAGCAGCAGCAGGGAAGATGGAGCTTGGGAGAAATACCCACAGAGAAATTTCCATGATGAGGAAGTTATGGGACAGAATATGTATCCCATCCCCCATAAATTGTTATGTAATTCCCATTTTGCTGAGCAGTGCTGCCACGTAAGTTAGAACTAATGACTTGTGCAGAGCATGAGAGAGTGAGTGGCCTACATAAGGGTGATTATTTTGGCAAAGAACTGTGTTATGTTCAGTCCAGTCATTATGGAGAGGTCTAGATACATTACCCCTCTGTGGTTCATCCTCAGGAGGATGTCCCCGCATGGACACTCCTGTCCTGCTGAATGGAATAGCACATTGGCTGAGGTATGGGATCCTGTTACACAGACAAATGTTTGGCCCACAAGAAAAATAAAGTCACAGTTCACAACTCATGGAATCTCTTGGTTCCCTTAAAGAATGCAGGACTGTTGTTTGATAGCCAGTGCTTCCACAGCCTTGCAACACCTCATCTGCAAGATGGGTCATTAGGCAACTGGCAGGTGAAGGCAGTGGGGTGTGTGTCCTTGCTCTGTGTCTGAGCTAAGATACAAGTGTCAGTGGTCCAGCCAATGCTACTTGATGGTGGGAGGCTCTTTTCTGCCTGCAGAGATGTCTTCCTGTCACACTAGAGCTAGGGGCAAGCATTCAGGCTGCCTGCAGCACGGATGCTCTGTCTATCAGCCTTTCCAATATGCAAGAACAAGCTGAGTGCAGCCCAGGTTATCTAGGGCTCCAGATGGAAACCTAGTGCAAGCCAAGTCAAGGCAAACACACATACACAAAACCACAAAGTCCTCTGAATCTTCCCTCCACCTCCTTGGTTTCTCCCTTTTGCAATCCCTTTGCCTTGTTGGTTTGGTATTACCCCATTCCTGCTCTTCCAGGCTTGGTCCATCTGGGATGATGGCTGCTAAACCACGGGTGGGCAGGCTTGCCAGGACGCCTGGTTCCATCTGGCTGCCTGAAGGCCTCTCACTTGCCTTTTAATCCATGAATGAAAGTGAGCCAGGCATTATGGGGAATATTCTCTCTTTGCTGCAGGGTGAGACTGTGTCAAGCACATAATGTAGTTTCTTTGCACGTGCAGAGTTGGGTCAAATGGGCCAGTGTGGGCTTCAGCCAGAGCCTGCTTCCACCACAGTCCTGTCAGGGAGTGGGCAGTGAGCAGGGGCTGCCAGGCAGATGATAGACCCCTGTGCTGGTGGGTGAGGTTAGAGAGTGGGGCTGCAGTGGTGCTGGGGGAGAAGGAACAGTTGTCACTCTGGATCAGCTTCTCCCGTCCCAGAATGCAGCATATTAAAGCAATTAAGAAAAGCTCTGCTCAATGTGGGGATTTTGAGGGGAAATATGAATGTAAGGATACAGCATTCCTCGATCAGAGGGGAGAAATAGCAGAGGGTAAATTAAACACAGCTGGAATGAACATAAGAAATAGATTAATTTCATGAGATTTTTTTTCTTTCCGTTCTTTACAAATTATAGGAGCTAGGAAAACTAGCACTTCTTAATTCCACTTGGTATGCAATCCTTTAATCCTCTATCATGTCAGCCAGCATGTACTGAATTCAAGTGCAAGCCATTCATCCTACAAACCCTCATTGGGGGACTCCTCTCCTACACACCCTCTGCACATATCCTTTTCACCTCCCTTTCTGCTGCTGTGAGAACAAATACTGTGGACAAGAGAACTCTGGAAAAAATATCAGGAAATTATACTTGCTAGTAAGTTGTGATACTGGCTCAGAGCAATGAACGGAGCTCATTTGCAACAGCAATGTCAGGTTCTCCTTCCAATATGCTTATCAGAATGGGGATCATCTGTCAGTTCAGAGGCTGCACAGAACATGACACAAAAGTGTCTTGGTCTGTGGGTCAGGTGTTTAGTTTAATGCGACATATATGGTAAATGATAGCGGGGTTTGTGGATTGAGGATCACCAGCTACTGCTGCTGTGACAAATGCTCAACTCTTTTTGGTTCTGGGCACCTTATCACAAGGTGGGTGGGACATGAGCTTAGGCTGTGTGCTCCTGAATTATGAGGGAAGAGAGAAATCAGAGTAAACAGGAAAAATAATTTTGTTGGTGTCAGTATAGCTGTACATTGCTGTACACTGGTCTCATTCTTGCTGGATCCTGAGTAAAGTGACTGGTGAAGCTCATCACCAGTCACCCAAGTGATCAGCTTCACCTAAGTGCTTGTAGGACCTGAAGTGTACACTGACATGGTAGCTTAATCTGGGGATATGAGTCCAGAGATGTTGGGGGTGCGGGAAGCTGGTGCCTGGAGCTGCCCAAAATTCAAGGAGTATGCAGCATGTTCCCCTGCCTGCCATATGCAGGTGCAGGCTGCTGCACAGCTCAGCAGCCCAAAGCACTCCTTGCACCAGGACACACTGGCCCGTTGGCTCAGCCACCCACTGGTCCCCATCCTACCCCTCCATCCCTCTGTCTTCTGAGGTTTTGCCACTCCCACAAAAATCTATCCTTGGGTTTGGGGCCAGGCTGCTGGATACCGCCTCACCACTGAAGGGCTTGGGAGGGTTAAACCTTGCAATTCCACCAGTGGTACCCTGTCAGGGATATCTGGGATGTAGCAGCTTTGACTTAAGAAAAAAGATGGAAGATAAAAGAGTCAAGAAAAGGATACTGCTGGGTGCTTATTGTAGGCACTGCAAAAGCAGGAAGGGGTTTGACAGAACAGATGAAGCCTGTTTCCATAATGTACAGATTGGTACATTAACCAGTGCTGGACAAGAAATTCAAGTTATGACGGGCATTCAGCTCTTATGTCATATAGCTGCTGGGTAAAAGCACAAAGGACAGCCTTGATTTTGAATCTCTTGGCTTCTCTTAACTTGTATTGCAGCCATAATGCTAAGTAAATACATGTTTTCTTCTGGGAAGATGTTTTCTTTTTTTGTTTGACAATGACATTTTTTGTTGTTTTTTATTTAATAAAATAAGGTATGGTCATAAATTGAGTATCATTTGCCTTAACTACATGGATGACTTTGTTGGAACGTGTCCAGTCTTTGGTTAAAGATGTATTTAAGCAAGTTTAAAATACAGTATATATTTAAAATGAGGTGAATAATCCTTAAGGCATTTTGAAAATGGTGTTTAACAAAAGTCTTTTCACAGTATATTTTGGTAACTTCCCCCCTACTACACAGTTAAGTATAACATCTTCAGCAATGCACTCAGGCTATCATAAATGTTAAATTCAGCAGGTGTGTGTGGAGTCCCATGCAAGAGAACAATATGGATAAAATACCTCCTGTGAGATCTGGGAGCCATAGCTTCATTTTCCAGTGTTTCAGACCACCTTTTGGGCTCTGATGGATGCCCCGGCACAGCATCCTTTCAGATGTATCAGGGCATCCAGGCACCCCCATTCTCTGCATGCCGCCCTCTTCACACGTGCTTTTCCTCTTCCCTGACCTTGCCCTGGCCTTCCTAATGCTCTCCTTCCCTCCCTCCAGGGTCACTGCCTTGAGAAGTCCAGAGTCATTACAACATTCCCAAGCCAGCTGGTAAGCTGTTTTATACAGATGATGCTTCATAGCAGAAGGGCTCTGATGCCTTAGAGCACCTCTTTTTGTATCAGCTGAGCAGCATAAAGAAGCCCTAAAGGAGGAAAAGAATTGAGGCTACACTTCTGGAGTGAAAGGATATAAATGCAATGTATGCATCCCATAGATGCAACAGTTGAATTTTGGCACATTAGACTCTGTCTTTTCCACTAGTGTGAAGATGCTGCATTTGTTGATTCCTGCTCAGTATGGTGGGTACTTGAGATACCCTCCAGAGCAGTCAGAAGAAGATTTTGCAAGACCAGCAGGAGGTTTAAGGGATGTTCAAAGCATGCATTGTAGATAGACTTCAAACAAAGCTGTTCAGATAATTCAGACTTCAGGACTGTAAATAGATAGAGGAAAATGTATGTTTTGTAAACCGATTTGTTGTTCTCATAGCATGTGATTGATACATTGGACACAAGGCCAGGGCAAGAAAAGGTCACAGCCATGATTAAAATGCCACCTTCTAAAATGTATCAGATATGACGTGATATTTCTTCAGGATGAAGAAATGCTGTTTAGATTCTCCTCTCACCTCATTTGAAGAGGCCAGGGAAGAGCTGTTCCTTGCAGGTTGATTGATCCCCTTGCAAAATGTAGAGAATTTTTATGACTGTGCCTGACTACAAGCTGTGCAAAATATGGGTGAGCAAAAGAGGTCCTGATGAGATGATTCATTTGCATCAGCATAAATTGTGCCTACTTTATCCAAAGGAACCTTATGTGGTGGTTAATATCATTGCACGGATCTTTATCAATGGCACTTCTAAAGTTTGGATCTTGCAACTCCTTCATGACCTTTCTGACATAACAAGGAGACATCCAAAAAGATGGGATATGTCCAATAATGAAGACATTATATAATCTACACTCTTGTCAAGAAGAGGCAAAAAACTCCATCCCTGGAAGGATTTTGGTGTCAAATATATGCAAGAATCACAGTGAGATCACTGAGAGACATTCAATTTGAAGATCTTGTTTCTCCAGTCAGACTTAAAATTGTTGCCAGGTTGGAGTAAAATAGATTAAAATGAAAAGCTTGACTTTAGCATCAGAACAGAAAATGAAGTCATGCTTTTGCCTTATCTCTGACATAGGTTTGCTTTGGCAAACTTGATACGTTACCTAGTGTGTCGATGTCTTAGTTTTGCCATCTGTAAAATGGTAATACCTATTATGTTTACCAAAGGGGCATGAGGGATGTGTATTTAGCAGCTGATAAATGTAAAATACATATTTGGAAAAAGTACACACTTAGTTGTTTAAAATTTCAGTCATAAATCAGTGAATTAAAAAGTCTGATTTCTGGGAAGGCAGGGGCTGAGTGAGACCTGCAGGCCTGTAGGTCAGCCATGAAATGTGGGTAGGACCTTATTTCTGGTTTTAAACTTCTTTTTTTCTCTCTCTCTTCTCTGATACTCTCTTTTTAAAAAAACCCCAAAAAACAAAAACTAAAAAACAAACCCTAAATTATATCTTAGGGTTTTGAAACAGCATCAAAGGCATAGCTGGAATGCTTATAAATAGCTGTATCTTTTGAAGGTGTGGTGTCTCCGTTTATTTCAGGACTGAGGTAAGGAAGTGCTGTGGGCCCAGGGCTGTGGATACAGCATGGGACTGACTCCATGGCAAGGCCTGTGTTCACCCTTCCCCCTCACCCACATACTCAGACCCTGCTCCTTCATGGCCACTTCACTTGTTCTGACCAGCTAGTAGCCTGTGCCACTCACCCTGGCACTTGTCCCAGTGCCTCCCTTCTTTGCCATCCACTGTTTGCCTCCCCAAAGCCTCCCGTCCTTCCTCTCCAACTCACCACTGAAGTCGGGCCCCTCCTTTCCCCTGGCTTTAAACACACAGGCAGAATGCAATTCCTTCCTGCATCCTTCCTTAGGAAAGGTCTAATAACGTGTCCCCTCACTCTGTGGGGGACTGGAGGCTCCACAGCCACATCCCCAGGCACTGCTGCTGGTGTGGCAGCCGTGCTTGTGGCTGGGACACTGTCCTGGTGCCACACACAAGGAGCTGGCAGTGAGCTGTGAGCAAAGGGGAGACGTGTCAGACAACAGGGCAAAGCCTCTCCTTTGAAGAAAAGCACTGGAGTGCCATGGATGTTGATCTGCAGAAGGATCTCGGATGTTCCCCACAGTCTGGGGGAAGGCAGATCCCTGGGGATGGATCAGGAAAAGCTGTGGGATGGCATCTCGTGGCATGGCAGCACAGGGGACGTGCTTCTGGGAGAAAAACCCAGCATCTCTTGGCTCAGAGTCCATGGAATGAACTGTAACCACCAGTCTATAAATGAGAACATCCAAACAAACAAACAGAAATAAGACCAAATGCAAAAAAAAGAAAAAAGAAAAAAAAAGAAGAGAAAAAAAAAGGATCCAGGATGGTGCTGCTCTGACTCTGGGCCCTGTCGTCTTCTAGGACTGATGAAGCGACTGGGTGGTTCTTTAGATTCCTGTGGTCTGAACACACACCCTAGTCATCACTGAGATGAGCACGGAAAAAACCAGTAATGAAAGAGGGCTCTGATTTATTTCCTGATAAAATAACCTTTGCTCTCAAAGGCTAACATTTCAGCTCCAGCTTGCAGAGAATGATCTTTTATTTCCATCCATCAAAGCCTACATCGTGCTGGATATCCAGAGAGTATTCTTCACACACAGCCATGTGTTGGCCAATGAAGGAAAATTACTACCTATAATATTTTTTTATTCTGAGGGAGAAGAAAAAGGAGAGGGGTTGAAGTCTGTATTAAAGACTGGAATAATTACTATCTATTGCAACCTTGTGACTACAGTACAAGGAAAATTGCTTAAAAGTACTATGCAAGCCAAAAAGTTATTTTGCAGTCTAAATAATCTCTGTGTTTTTTGTGGCCTTTGATCTGAATCATGATCCAAATAATTCCCTTTTTATTTTTTGCTCAGGTTGAGGTCTTGAATGAGTATTCAAGGGCTTCCTGCTCTGCCATTGTGTCAGATTAACACCAGTACATCATGTTTTTGTCCATTACTGGTGCCATTTTGATATGAAGTAAGAGCCTGCCTGGTGACTGAGACTGACAAGAGTAAAAGTTAAGATTTCCAGTTCACACAAATAATTTTACACAGATGATTTTCACATTGTGCTGCAAATGACTACAGGGAGAAATCAGTGTGAGCGAGTTAAAAGCAAGGCAGATATTTATTTGCAATCAAACTTTAGCTGAGCTTGATACCCAAAGAGACAGATGTACCTGCTCTGAAAAGGAACTGTTTGAAATAATGAGTTGTTTTCCATAAGCAAAACCTGTTTCAGGTCATTTTTCTGAAAATATAACTTTTTATGTCAGTGGGCTGCACTTGGGTAGAACAAAGTAGAGGGTTTTGCAGTGTTCATACAATCACCAGAACCAACAATGTGAGCAGTGAGCCCCAGTTCTCATAGGCAAATGCCTGGATGAATCCCTCAGTACTCCCTATGTGTGAGAGAGCTGGCTGGGAATGCCAGCTCAGTGTTAGCCCTAGGTAATGCCAGGGTTTTCCATGGATTGTGATGGTAGATTTGTGGGTGTTTTGGAGTGCTCTGAGAAGACACATTTCACAGAGCTGCTTTCTGTTAGCTCTGAGTCTTTGGTGGGTTGGCAGAGCCTCTCTGCCGCGTGGTTTTACTGGTGTTTACAAAGCTCTGTGAAGAGGCGATGTTGCAAGAAGAAGCTTGCATGTAGAAAGCAGCAAGGGACTGTTTTCCTGTGAAGGTGGATAGAGGATGTCCATGGGTGCATGAATTGCAGGCCATCCAGGGGAACAAATGTTTCTACCTACTGAGATCAGCACATCAGAGGCAAGAGGAGTGCAGAGACCACGACCTCTGAAAATCATCAGGGATTTCCTTTTTTTCATAGGACCTGAGCTCTTCTTTTTCCTGGGTGAGCTCATGCTATCACAAGCTCACAGAGGAGTTCTAGAAGGGATGGGATGAGGGAGGAGGAGGGAAGACTTTTACGCAGATCAGTGGAGTAATGCTGTCATAGGTCATCAGTAGGGACTAACAGCCCTCCAACTTCCTCCTGCCCCCTGCAAAAACCACAAATTTATTTCCTTTGAGTTAAAAAGAGTAGCATTTCAGAGCTAGCAAGTATTATAGAGACACTTCCCATGGGAATCAGCCACTGCAAGAGGAGTGAGCAGTTACCTTGCAAACAGTGCGACTGGATTAAAGATCAGACTCCTCAGTGGGTGCCTCCAGCAACAGTCAGTGAGAGTTTTAAGGGTTGAATATCCTCACTGCAGTCAGTTAAGGCTTTGATAAGGCAATTTAATGTTGATTTTATTATGAGACAATATAATAATGGAATAGGCCACCCAGCCATTAGCATATCTAGCTTGGCTATGGAGAAGCATTCATGTCTCAAAACAGAAGCTGCGAAAAAATTGCAGAATAGCAGTAAAGAGCCATAATTCCCTAATTTTCAAGTTCGGGTGTTAAGGACCTACAGGATTATTCTCCAATTCTCAGTTAACCATTCCTTCCATTTCTTGTTGTATGCAGTTTTCACATAGCCCAACTTTCCCTCTAAGTGTACCCTTCATCCACAAGGACCCCATAAAAAGTATTAGGCAAAGATTAAACATTATAAATGTATAACCAGCTCATAAAATGAGTTTTAAATGCTAAGCATGAAAGGGTGAATTTGCCTAAGGGGGCTGCTCTGAGCTCCATTGACTCAGGGAAACTTGTTCCTTGAGAGACATGTTTATCACTACAGTTTGTTTGTATTACAAGAGGCACCACTGGAGACCAGAGGCTTCATTGTGTGAGGTGCAATTTAGACATCCAGTAGCAATAAATTCCCCCTGAATATTTTATATGAAAACCGATAGGAGAGGCCTAGACTAATAATGAGAGAAGATCTTCTATCGACATTTCATACCTAGGGAACTGAGGATCTGGAGGATGAAGGACTATGCCAAGTGCATGCTGGTAGTCTTGTAAAAGCAAAGGGGCTCAGCCCAATACTACAGCATGTCCCACTGCAGATCCTTAGCAGGATCAGCCTCTGACCTGCCCTTGCAAGTGATCAGTACAAGGCCTGAGTTCTCTGCACCAGTCTCACTTCATACCTTCTTATGACAGATTGCTCTTTTTTTAAATTGAGATCAAATGTAGACAAGGTAGAATAAAGCTCCCAGAATGTTTCTTCCTTCACAAGTGCAGACAAAGATCTAGCCACCAGCTAGAGAAGCAAAAATGCTACATTGTATGACTTAAACAGCCAGAAAAGAAATGCACCCACAAAAAGGCTACAAGAAGATGCACTCTTACGTGGAATATTTGAGGTCAAGGGTGATGAGAAAAAAATCCAAAATGGAGATAGACCTATGTTTATAGTCCTTTAATAGCTGACCTGATTTTTTAGGCATCCCAAACATGTGAGAGCTTTCCCAGAATAATTCGTTTTACACCCGACCCCTCAACAGATAGCCTCTATGTCTGTAGAGTTCTCAGCCAAAGAAGCATTGATAATTGCCCGTGTCAAAAGAAGAGTTAAATTTTGCATTAAATTCCAAGCCTTTCCATTCCTCTAGGCTAGCTAACATTTCCTATCGTCATCTAACCAGAGTTTGTTTTTTGTCTCATTTTCTTTTCTATTGATGTATTAGTCTGGTAGACTGAATTTTCTCAGAGGGTGAACTTTTATGCAAGTTTCATTAAAAATATTTCACAATACCTCTCTAAATGTGATCTGTGCTTTTGTGCTGATTGAAAATAGTGCAGCAGCTTGTTAAAGCATACGCTTTTATATTGCATCAAAACAGATATTTTTTAAATGGTAATCTCAACTATTATGTTTGTGGAGATTAGAGTGAGCTTTTTCAAATTGTTGATGGAATTGCTTTGAGCCTGATCCTCTTATCAGATGTACCTCAGTAAATAAGGAGAAATTCTTCTGAAATCAGTGGACTTATTCTCATGAAAAACTTCAGTGCATGATCTAGCAAGGGCCCTTGTTTTTATTATGTATCAGCCAGGCTGTCTCAGCTGTCCCAGAGCTGCCAGTTAGTAGCATATATTCAACTAGAATACTAATGAAGGAAAAAGTCTAATTATTTGCATGTAATGTATTCTTTAAAACTTCACAATAGGAAACAACATGTTTCACATTACCACTTACCTCCTCTAAGGCAAGTGTTGTTCCAGTGGTTAGACTGTGTGAGAAATTATGTTACATACCACCACAGAGCCTCATGTATCTCTAAGCAATCTGAAATTCTTTAAATCTGCAGATCAAAATGCTGCTGTGTATTACAACAAGCTGTGCTGTACCATACTGTCTCCTCTCAAGTCAAAGAAAGAGATGAATAATTCACTAGGGTGTTTTTAAATTTCTAAAATAAATACTTCAGTGCTGTTCATTTTAATAGATATCGTAGAAGGTGACTGTTGCTGAGGGATCCAAGTGTTCTTATCATTGCATCAGAGTAAATACTTTGCACTTTTTGTCTCACTGATTTGTGTTCTTTGATTTTGGTTTCTGAAGTTGTTTAGAACCTTGGGATTTTTTACATTTGTCTGCTGCCATGTCACCTCAAGCACTCCTCTTTGTGTTGGACAAGCAGACTTGTTCCTGCTCAATACATGTATGGGAAATCTCAAAAACTACGTGTGGTAGGAACCAGTGTCATATGTTCATGTCCTGACTCTCTTCTATCTGGTTTAGCCTGGAACCAGAGGCTTCTTAGAGTGCTAGAGAAAATTTTCACTGCTGGACTTCCTCAGATTGCTTATTTGAGCTTCTTGATTAACTCATAATTATGGTGATTATGCTCTGCTCATCCCAAATTCTCCTATATAGGAGCTTAATTTAAAAACAGTTGGCTTCCTTCTCTTTTACTAACATGCAAGTATTAGAACAACCTGCAGGTGCAAACTTTTGCTACACCAAACTCAAAGGAGGTGGGAAGTTAAAAGATGATGCAAAGGCTCCTCTGTCCATTTCTCCTGAGTTATGTAAACAGCAGAGAACAAAGACTTCAGGCTCATTATCTTTGTCCTGATCTGTTTGCTGAGGAGATCTGATTGGGAAACAGAATTTCTTTTCATAGGAAATTTGACTCCTTGAGATTTGTTTTTGTTGTCAATGAGAAAGGTAGTTCTTTGCTTTCTCACAGATCATTCGTCAAGGGGAAAAATAAAGGAATGATTAGAACATGTTGCATTACTTTATTTTCATTATGGGAAATATATTTTGCTCTGGTAATATGCAAATATTTTGTTTTGATGTGCTGAAGATAATTAATTTTTCAGAAAAAACCCCAAGAAGAGACACCAACTTCTTTCTTTCTTTCTGATTTCTTTGTGAATTGGTCTGTTTGTCCAAATGAAATTTTTTGATTAAAACAAAGTTAAATTTTCCAAAGAAAATTGTTCCGTGGGAATGCTTATTAATCCCAACCTGCTTTTGCTGTTGCTGAATGTTGTTTAAGTTGTATCATGGGTCCAATTTTCAGCCAGCAAGTGAACAATTCTCTACACCCCTACCTAAGCGTGTATGTATAAGTTGCACGTGTACCTACACGTATGCACAGGACTAACTTCTGCCCTCAGCTATGTATGTTAATCCCAGTGGAGATTACCATCGACATCGTATGTATATGAATGAAAGCAGAATTTGGCTCAGGACTTCTAATCAATATATAAGGCTTACTGAGTGATTTGAGATGCTTGGAGAAAGCTGTTACATAAATGTTAGTCATTATTATTTGTAATAATTACCTACAGCTGTAAGTATGGCATGCCTCCACATAAAAACAGCTAGCCCCTGACATATGGCTTCTGTGCTTCAGCTCCAGATTCCACCACGGTGCACAATAAACTCTTTCTTTAAAAGCATGTGCCTGAAGGGAACATGTAACCTCTGGCACACGATATCAGCCATAACGACGAGGAGAGAATTTATGCCATCCTTATTAGCAGCAGCAGTCTGACTCGCACAGAAAGGAATGGGTGTTGGACCAGACCCTATCATGTGAATAACGTGCTCCTGAGATGCGTTACAGCCATGGGCAATGTAGGGAGCAAATTAAATTCAGGTTGCAAGTGGGTCAGAGCTAAAGAACATTTTTTGACCATATTTTTCGACCATATTTTTAACTAAAAAAAGCAGATTGGCCGGATCCTTATTTTTGGGGATGTCTTAATTCTCTTTGGTTTTACTTTTAAACTAAATAAATAACAACTAAAAAAAAAAAACCAACAAACCCCAAATTACAAAACTCTCCCCCCCTCAGGATTCTCCCAAGAAAAATAAAACCTTCCAAGTGTCCACTTACTTTTTCTAGCTTTTCCCTTTTCTGACATAGCCACTACAGACATTTAAAAGATGAAACACAGAAACTGTTGAGCAGCACACAATGCTGCTACTCAATAATCTCAGGAGGAAGTGAGGAATATGGCATCTGACTGAAACTGCTTGGGAATTTAGGCAAACAGCCTGTAATTGCCGAATTGATTTTGGCCAGAAGACCAGGGCTAACACCCACAATAAGTATAAAGTGCCATGGGATCTTTAATGACCCCACTGCTTTGGACACAGTTTTACCTTTATTTAATGCACATTTTATGTTTGTGAATAATATACTCCATAAAATATATGCAGTCAGGAAATGCCAAACATTGCCAGTTTCCCAAAGGCAATTTCAGAGCTTGCAGAGAGCACTCAAGCCTCGATTCATGATCGTGTAAAACTTTGTTTATATGAGGTAATCCAATATTATATTCATTAAAATGCACCATGCACCTAAGAGGAATTAAACAAATACTTTACTATGCACTAAAATTGTTCTTCCCACTTTAGTGAGGATTAGGTGGGAATAGTCCACAAACCCCTGGACCTCGCATGGTTGAGAAGGCTGTGGATGCTGGCTCTTCTGGCTTCACAGCAGCCCTCTGGTTCTGCTCCTGTGTCCCTGCTCACAAAGACAGGGCAGAGAAGACTGAAGAGGGCAGAAGGAAGCTTGTGTAATGAGCTGCCCAGGATACTGAAAGCCCCTGGGGTCCTCTTCACCACTGGGGAGAAACTTTTATCCAAAGACAGTGTGTGGAAACCCTGCCTTGTCTTAGGATGTTCTGAGGCTGGTGATAGCTGTGAAGGTAAAGAGAGGTGGTGGGTGCCATGCTGAAGATGAGAGAATCGTAGCAGTCACTCAAGATAACACGGCACTAGTTTATTAGTAATGAAGTGTGGGAAGCATCTGCATTTCTGAATTCAGAGTGGCATCTTCTACAGGCTGCTCGGCTTGGGGACTAGTTGCTATTGAGTACCCATGAAAAGAATTCAGATTTTTCTCTGTGTTTAGAGCAGCTATAACAGCCCTTTGTGCTATCTTGATGGTAATTTTGCTTGGGTGCAAACAGAACAAGATTTTCAAAAATAGGTCACTAAACTTAGGTTCCAAGAACTTTATATGTACACACTTAACTCAGTGATCAGATTAAAAAAAAAAGCAATCTGAGTGCCCAAGGTCTCCCAAAGTTGTCAGATCCGTAGCCAGGCAAACACAGAAAGCTATAATCAAGTCCGTGCAATTATGTACATATTTGTAATTTTAAAGATTGTGCTTCTATTCTGGTAATGACTAGGGTTTTAAGTAGTCTTTTGTATTTACTTTTTTTATAAGGAAAATGATGGTGATGGTTTCCTGAAATTCAGATCAGGTCTCTTTGGAAAAGACCACAGTCTAGTTCACCTACAGTACCCTGATCTGTATCCTGCTGAGCACAATGTGCAGCAATGGGAGTCTGTGTCAGAAGTAGATCTTCATGTCTCTAGAGGTCCAACCTCCCATCACTGCTGAGAGGGGCTCAGCTTGTCTGAACTCAGCAGAAGGATCAGGTATGACTGCAAACACCACAAATCTGAGGTTTCATACTTCCATATCATTTTTCACCCACGAATCTTAGTGCTTCTAGAAGAATACTAGCAGTGAGAAAAGCTGTGAAATACTTTTGGGGCACATGTGAATGTTGTCCTGAGACCCATCCTGGCATAGGCAACTTGTATTCTCTCTTTAAGATTTATCTCCTAAAAATCTTCCTGAATATTCACAAATGAAAATATTGTCTTGTTTCTTGGTTAATATAAGTAAGGAAGGGCCTTTTTTTCTGCTTGGGGGTAGCAGCCCAGGTTTTTCTTGTTAGCACCCATTCCTAGCACAGGGTAACTCTGGACTTTGAACACTGTTGGTAGTTTTCAAGGATCACAGACTTGCAGTACCCGAGCAGCACTTTTGACATGTCTGTGCCATTTGGAATACATATGTCCTGTGGAGCCTCAACCTCTGACCTTTCACTGAAGGAAGGCCTTGTTGTCTGATAACAACTGTATCCAAACCAGCCTGGTGTGCACCCACATGTGTGTCATCCAGCTATGCTTATGCTTTGATGTTGCTCTTTGCAGCCACTCCCTCCTCCTGCCCACCGAGTGCTGCTGAAGGGAATGGAGCATTGCCAGTGCCTCCGTGGCCAGCCACTGCAGCAGCTGTCTGACAGAGGCTCACTTCTCAGTTTCTAAAGAGACCTTCTTGTGCTGGACTCAGTCTCTTCTTGGGACTTTGTGGCATGCAGCACAGAGGAGGTTAGGGTAGGTAATCTTCATAATTTATTTGGCCTAAAAATCTATTACTCTTCCCTGTTTCATTACTCACAGTCCCAGGGGCATTAAGATTAAGGGGTGTTGCCATGATGATGTGTAGTGTCAGGAGACTCATACCAAGAAATGAAGGCCAAGGCTGTCAATTTCCAAATTTGATACAAAGTAAAAGGGTGTTTCTGTAAAAATGATCAAAGCAGGGACTGATCTGGTATGAGTATTTCAGAAAGTATACTTGGAGCAAACAGACCGTGAGCACCCTTCACACAGTAGTGATGCTTGAAACAGATCATTCCCCTTTTTTAAATGTCAAGTCTCCTTTATATCATTCAGCAGGAGATCCTCCTAATTAGTTTAGACTTTTCTCTCATGGGTCACACCCTTTATCACTTCCCACTCCGTATGACTTGACTTATGGAACACTTGGCTTCAGACACAGTCTCAGTCCTGCTCTTTGCATGCTATTTGCACACAAATTAGTTACATCCCCATATTAGTCACTCTCCTGTTTCAGTGATACATTTTTTGTAGGTTGTGAGTCTGAGGCAGAAGGAGTATCATTTGGATATGTGAATTCACCCCCAGTGTGGGAATAAGTCCTAGCTCTTGATTAAAAAGTAACACTTCAACACATGTAAAATACCATGGCTCAAGTCAGCTCCACCTGAGCTGGTTTTGCTTCTCCATGCGGCTTAGGTCTCAATCTGAGCATTTTTGTTCTTTGAAGCATTGGAAATACAGGATGAAAAGGCGCATTTGGCATTTCTTGTGCCATCCGCACAAAAGTGTCTTGGGCCAGGGTAGATAGAATACTTGTGCCTCTCCAAGCCCAAGGGGATGCCTTAATCACTAGACTCAGGCATCACTTTCCAAAACAGGGCAATGTCAGGAAGACTCCCTGTGCCAGCCATCTGCTGGGAGGGGATGAGGAGTGAGTTTGAAAGTATTTGGCTAGAGGACTGTACATGAACCCAGGTAAGTGGAAAAGACAGCCACTGAGAAAAAAAAAGAGCCAAACCCCAAACTTACCACCTCTTTGCTTTTCTTCTTTACACTTTGTTTTGGTGTAGTGTCAAAAACTACAGTACACTGTATCAAACTCAGATATGTGGTCAGGGTATTATCATCAAATTAGTCATCAGAAGGGACACAGCCCAGGTGATCAAAATATTAGTATCTTAGCTGGGGTTAGGAAAAAGAGAGACACACACAAAACCTGAGAAAGAAGAAGATCCTCTGAACAAATATGAGATTTTTAATACCTAGGGAACTCTGCAATAAAATTAATTACATCCAGGACAGGGAGTATCACATCAGTCAGTGGAAGTAAGTGCCTGACTTGTATCAGGAACTGAGGAACAGCAGAGATGAGACTTGTTGTGTCAACAAGTCCTATGCTACAGTCCCAACATCTGGATCTCTGTTCTTCTGGAGTCCTGTGGTACAGGGCTCATCTCAGCCCCTGCATGTGGAGAAAACTTGAGAATGTGAACAGAAAGTATCACACTTGCAGAGATGTAAATCAACAGGCACATAAAAGGAATTAAAAGTGAAGGGCTTTTACATTGTGATTTTGGTGAACCCTCACTGGAGAAGATTTTTAAGCACTCAGGCTGACAGTGCTAGTAATACTATGTAACAGAAACTGGAAATGAGCCTTACGAAATCACTACTTTGAGATAGCTGTTCACCAGAAACAGATGGAGATAATTCTTTATTTTTCACTTGAAACAGCCATTTCAGTTTAGGATCAGTGCACAGAGGGCAAGGTGATTCTGCAGCTCCTCTGATGTTTTTGTTTTTCACAGCTCACTGCAGAGCAGCAGTGGGTTCTCTGTCAGCATCCAGGTGAAATTATAAGGAAGTAACCACGTACAAACTCTTGTTGGATCTCTTGGCTGCCTGCAATGCCAAGACTCGCCTGAGGCTCAGAGGTTTTGTCTCTGGGAAAAATTAGGAGGTCTTGACAAATAATTGTAACATGCTGTTATAGAGAATCACAGGAAGGAATGACAAAATCCCCAAATGATTGGGTATTCTGTTCCTTTGTAACATTTTGCTTTCATTAATGCAAATTGTGCGCACATATGTTATTCAGCGGCCAATTTGCTGCATCCTATGTTTGAGTGTCTTGTAACATACATAAGAATTAATACATTTTGCGTATTCTGTCTTCACCTGCAAAAAACTTTCTGCAAAGGAAGAGAGACACTGAACTGTAATCTGTTAATCTGCATAAGAACAGGCAAATTTTTCTTATGTTTCAGCTGAGGAGGGTCTCTATCATATGAGGTTACCTTCTGTTTTGGCTTCCTATGAATCCCATGATGCAGAGCAAAACTTAGCAGAAAGAATGAAGTTTTCCATCCCAGATGGTAAATTGGTCCAGTTTCACTTGGAACTTGGCTTCTTTGCAAATGTTGTTGCACTTGGCCTTGTAGATTATAATGAAATTTCAAACTAGGATTTTTTCACTATGTGAATTAAGTATTGGGCATATTCCATTCCTGGATGGAGTAGGACTTTCCAAGCAATTACTTATCTCTGGGGGCTACTGTGATATTCAGAGCTTAAAACATGGATATTGTCTCTCTTGGACTTTTACTCTTCCCACTGAGGTAATATGGAAGAGAAAGATTGAAAATGGCTTGCTCCTAACACCATGTGGAGCAATGATGAGCCTCTTGAACAGGAATGAGGACACTGGATGAAGGGAGTGGTGTGAGAACTGTGTTGGAAAGTGGAGAACGGAAGGTAGAGATCCAAAGATTTTGGGAGTGATGCGAGGAGGAGCAACTGAAATGCAGATGGAGGTGGGACAACTCCTGAAATTAATGAGAGAGAAGGTGGATGAGGGAAGCATAGGGTATGAAGTGAAGGCAGAGGAGAAGGTCTGTGGGAGCAGCAAAGAGTGCTGCTCTTGTATTCCAGTCCAACTCTGCCCCAGGAGATGGAAACTGAGAAGTGACTATCAAAGGTGACAGGTCTGTGCACAGGTTGACCATGCACTGACACCAGGCACAGTCAGCTGCAGCAGCCAGGCCTGTGTAGGGGCTCTCAGAATTCTTTGCTTGCACACTTCATGGTAGTGTCTTTGGTTACAGAACCTCAGCTGAGCTGAGGGCTGAGCTGTTTAGGGCCGGTATGGATTGGCTCTGTATGTCAAAGAGCCCTGGGCTTTGCAAGTTGACTGCAGTTTTTATATGTAATAATTTATACACAATAGTTACATAGTAGCCTGGAGGAAACCTTGATCTGGGAGACACTGTTGATTACTGACAGGAATTTCATCCCTGGCTTCAGTGCCAGAGATGATAGTAATTTTTTCTTGACTTTTGCATCAGCAATTCTATGTTTTGGGATAGGAAATTAAGTCTTGTTCTTCTTGGACATTGAGGAGCCAGACGGTGCCAAGATATTTCTAAGCCCCAGAAGTAGAGGTTATAGAAATTAATCAGAAGCCAAGCCAAAAAGCTTCTCTTTTGGACAACTGCAGCTGCTGATTTCCTCAAGCCTGAGCAGACACTTCTGAATAGGCCATCCTGAGAGCTTTCTGTTTCATCTGGCATATAGGGTTGAGATTTCATACCAGAGTTGCACTGATTTTGTACAAAGTTTTATTTTAATCTTTGCCAAGGTTAAGATCCACTCAGAGGTTCTTATCCAGCCAGTGCTTCTGCAGGT
This sequence comes from Calyptomena viridis, assembly GCA_013390005.1. Lineage (NCBI taxonomy): Eukaryota > Metazoa > Chordata > Aves > Passeriformes > Eurylaimidae > Calyptomena > Calyptomena viridis. The sequence goes on from WEIV01004026.1 coordinate 144,272, forward strand.
GCCAGGACATGACTGGATGCTTTAAAGGCTTACTTTTTCTTATAAATGACATGCTGGTCAAACTCCATCACTGCTCCAGAGAAGTCCAGAGGAACTCACAGCATCATAGGGAAAAAGGGCTGGAAGAAATGTGAGGTGACTCAGAGCATCTCCTGCCTTGAGGCACTGGGGCTGTGCAGTCCACAAGGGGTAATGTTTTCAGAAGCACTGAAGTCTCATTTTTAGTCACGAGTTCCCTTTGTTAAGTTGGAAGCAGAGACTTGGGCAGGCTAAATGTCATGAACAAATGTGTGTTCATCAGATATGGAGCCTACTGACACTTCTCTGGTTTTTGAGGATTTTTTTTTTGGAGATTTTTTGCTGGACTCAAAATACTTTATTTCAGATCAGAAATACACATTACATACTCTGTATTTAGCTATAAGTCAGTTCTGTTTGGATGAGATAAATCTACCTCAAAGCTTCTGTAAATTATCTCTAATAAAATGATGAGTTATGTTACTAAAATAATAGGATTGTGTCCTTATTTTCTGTTGTTTGTATTTCAAGTCGTGGCTATGTTCCATCAAAACATGCCTTGAGATTCAGTTGTTAGCTGCCTACTTGCTATTTGAAGTTATATTCATCCTGCTTCTTACAAATGTAGAATGTTTTCAAGTACAAGGAATACAGAATGTGTTGGAAAATTTCACATCCTATCTGACTAATACCAAAACTCTTTTGATTTGAAAGGTCACAGAAAAACAGTGTGGTGCAATGCATCTCTCACAGATTCTTCAGTGTTTGCCAGTGGTTTAACTTCCAGCCTCCCTATTGTTGTGCTACTTTCTAAGCACCATTTCCCCAGCACCTCTATAAGACACTCTCTCCACAGGCTTCCCTCTGTTCTTCCTGGCAGCCCTGCTTCCTTGACAGACTTCAACTCACTTAGGTTGAGGTGAAAACATAATGAATCTACTGATGGTCAGGTTTCAGAAAACAATCAAGCACCTTATGAAAAACAATCACTAAAACACAAGCACTTAGAGGAGCTAGAGATAAAAGAGTCTCGTTTTCTTGGCAACCCACGTAGATGTTCTGCAATGACTGATGATATGAGTGTTATCTTGACACCATACTCTCCCATGTTGAAACTGTTTATGGGAAACAAATATCATGTGAAAAACAGATTGCCAGACACTAAGTAAATCACTCTGATGAGGAACGAGTCAAGTACTGCCAGTTTTACCCACACTGTCATTGTTATGATGTAACACATTCCTCATGACTGATATTGTATCCAAATTAGGGCACAAAACCTTCTCTTGATCAGTTAACCAAAATTCCCTGCCTTGTGACAAGGACTGCACACACACACGCACATGTTTGCTTACACACACAGAGAACCTGAATTAGTACAAAATGACACCCCATGTTAGTGGAGGATTAAGAAGGTGGGCAAAAATTATACAAACTGTAAATTTTATCCTCTTCTCTCTTTAATAAGCTGTTGCAATTTTCGAAGTTCTGTTAGCAATGATTAATAAACATTTGGTGTGCTAAACATATGGAAAAATCATCCCATCTGGACCATTTAAAACTAGGACGTAGACTTTATCTTTGTTTATTTCATCCTTAGCTAAAAGGCTTATTATGAATTGCAATAATCCAAGGAGCCAACCATGGAAGACAGACAAGCTCTTTAGATAAAACCAAAAAGGCAAGTTTTCTAACCGAGGACCAGATGTATTTTTGGGTATTGCCCTTGTACATATTTAGCTGAGCTTTTCAAGTGGTGAAGATTTGCATGTTTGTTTTGCAATACTAATGAATATGTTTTAGATTTACATTTTAGAAAATGGAAACTTTTATCTTCTTGGGGCTTTGTAAGTTAATGTTTTCCAGAAGATAGTTTGGTATCCTCTTTTAACCCTTCACCATTGAAAACATATCACTTTCCGAGGCACAGGGATCTAGGACAGGCCTGCTGAACTAACCCGGGAGATATATGTGCCTCTTTCTATTGTTTATTTCTGGAATTACATAAAATGTGGGTTTTTAATTTTCAATCTAGTGAAAACATATGCAAATGGCAAATTATTTTAAAACTAACTTAATGTGAATCGTGGGGTAGGAATTACCATACACATGATCCTTTAATTAGATAAATAAGGAAAATACTTTTGAAAAAATATAGTTTTGAGACCCACTATCTTCCATGAGCAATTTAGTTTTCTCCAAGATAAAGACTGGTTTAGTGTAATAGGGAAAATGTGTTGTATAACAACATTTTTACTTCCAGTAGAGAGAGAAAAGTTGCAGTTTCATAACAGTTTTTCAGCCTTTGATTTTCTTTAGGGAGGTTATGAGAGAAAATAATTAATGAATAATACATAATTTTTCAAAGACTTACCCTTACTGACAATTTTTATTTGACAAGAGCCCTATCAGAAATGAAAAATTCTTCCTTAGGGAACAACAGAACCTTTTAATACAAGAGATAACTAGAGCTTTGAACTTTGTGTGGTTGACAAATCAGTCTGAAACAGCATTTCTTCCAAATTTTTCCAAGTGTTTATGCAAAATATGATAGGAAACCAAGTATGATCTTAAAAGAAGATGATGCTTCTTGTGCTTGCATTAAGAAATGTTGCAAATCCCTACCTATCTATGCCAAAGTAAAAATGTAGTGCCCCAGTAGGGTCCTGACCTGGAGGGTTGTGCTGTCTACACTGCAGAGAAACTGAAGTCACTTTCAGTGGAAAACCTACTGGTATGAAAAGTTTGGTTCCCAGGTACAAACTACATCTGTTGTACAGACTTAGCAGGCCATTTGCAAATGTCTGTGTCTCTGGTGACGTGTATGTATGCACAGATGACACTTAGGTTCTGAGTTGCATGTACATTTTTGTGAAAGAGCACCTGGAATCCAGCTAAGGTCCCAGCTGGATCTTACCCAGCTGGTAAAGCAAAATGCTTTTTACCCCTGTTATTTTTTTAAAGAGAAAGTCAAAGTCAAAGCCCTCACCCCTGTATGCTCTTGGCACAGCAAAGGATGACATGACATCGTGCATGTTTGTCCATAGGTGACATCTCAGCACAGTGTCTCCAGGAGCAGAAATGTCCAGCTCCTCTGAACTACTTAATTCCTGTCTCACTATTGGTATGGCAATGTCAGCTACTGGGGGCTGGTGCTGGGTTTCTGGAGCACTTTTAACAGCTGCAGATTATACAGGTAGGTTAATGTGATCCCACATTCACTTTTCATTCCCATGTCATGTAAACAGGAGACTGCAGAGCTCAAACAGGGTAAACTACTGCTACTGTCCAGGCAGCTCCTGTGCAGAGCTAAGGAGCTGACAGTGTGTGGGAAGGCAGGAGGTGGGACAAGTCTCTCTCCAGGTCCATGCAGGTCTGGTCGTAGATCAGGGTAGGTAGGGGTTCTTACAGCCACTGGCTGACCAAGGCTGGCTCAGATTAATCAGCCACAGGGCCCAAAAACACATTTGGGATCCTTTTTGAGTCATGTTGTTGTAACTTGGTCCCTTCTCACCAGCATGGACTCTGTCTGGGCACAGCAGTGGCAGGAACACACTGCTCATGGCCTCTCAATGAGGTGTCCCTCTTAAAAAAGGCAGTGCTGCAGAGAAAATGTCCAGTAGGCAGAATAGACCCCAAGGCCACTGACAGGACCATGCTGACTAATCCCCATACATTGAATTATAGGCAGTTTAAGCTGTTGAGTGAACCAAATCAGATGTTATTTCCAGTACAATGTTGTGGAGAAGGTGCTCTTACCTTGGGGAAATGATTGTAGATTTTTATTTGCATTAAACTGAGAGTGGCTCATGCGTCAAGAGAAAGAGAGTTGTTCATCACATACTTTTCAGGAAACCAGAGCCTTGCCCAGACTAGAAAGGTGGTTAACATGAACTAAGCAAGTTGGACTTAAATTCATCCCATTTTTTTCAGTGTGCATATAGGAATTAGGACCTGAATTAGTCCATGTTAATTAAATACAACATAAACATTGCTTTTCCTCTTGGGTGGACAAAGCTGACACATTGCCTACAGACCGTTCACTTTCTGACCTTTAGTACATACAGGATGTGGCTATCTATTTCATCTTACTCTGTTTTTTCCCCAGGATTTCTGATTCTTCCAGCGTATCTGTGATGAATAGAGAATAAAGCAGGCTTGTGTCACATATGAAGCAGGAAGAACTGGAATAGTCTTGTGGTTAAGGTAATTGGCCGTGACCTAGGAGGAGCAGCTTTTATCTCTGATCCTGTCATAAAGTTCCTGCAGGAGGCTGCATAGAAGTGTCCCCCCAAATTTTGAATGTAGCTTCTAATATTTTCTTCATTATTTTCCAGTAATTCCACATAGGGCATAGAAGTCTGATTTTCACAAAGCCAGCTGAAGCGAATAAAACCTGCAGTTGTTGGGCTACTCTGAGAATTCGAGGTCTTGGGTGGCTGGCATTGTACATTGAGTACCAGAGGTGAAGAAAGAAGGTCTTAAAATGTTTGAGTTCAGGTTTGCTTTAATTTTTGCAGACTTTCTGTTTCATCTTGCCCAAAGCAGTTACAGCCATGTTCAGGCAGCCCTAAAGCAGCTTTCTCTTCCTCAACTGCATGAAAGCTGGAATCTGGGGGAGCTGGGCGGGAGACAACTGAATGTCACTTCTCTTTTGACTTGAGATGTTACTGTAATTACAATGCCAAAGGTAAACACCTTGTCAGTGTTGACAACTATTTGAATGGAGACCTCCATTTTTCAACCTTGTTTCCCTTCTGCACAATAACACAGTTATGTACACAACTCTCTTACTTCACATGGATATGGTGGCTACGTCAATAACAGAAATTCAACAGATCTGGTACTGCTCTCTGTTGCCAGATGGCACAAAGGGGTTTTGTCCATCCCACTGACCTACCTTAGTCTCCAAAACATGAAGGCTGTATGCAAACTTCCAACTGAGAGTGGGTCCTGATCTTTGATCTATCTGTCTGGGAGTGGCTTGGCAAAATGTCATTTGTCCCAACCTGTATCCATGCTGAGGACCATTCCAGCAACACAGCAACAGCAGTGGGAGACTTGTGGTATCCAGAGTTCCCTGGCATTGTTTATTTTTTTTTGTTATAGACAAAGCCTCTAGCTCCCAAAGGGGACTAATAAAAGACCATGTCCTCAACCTTCTGTGTGAGAGGAGAGGTATATTTCTAGCACAGGTTAAAAATTATATTTCATTGTTTGTTCACCTCCAGATGTGAGGAGCACATGAGTGGGAGAGGAAGGAGGGCTGAAATGAGTAAGTCTTCAACAACTCTGACTTTAGGTGGTAATTAACTTTATTTCACCAGTCAGTATCAAATAGAGCCACCTCAAGACACCTAAGCATATCTGAGCAGGTAGCCAGCTTTACAACAGTCCTTTTTTTTAGCTGACTTAGTAAGGCAACACTTACATGCAAGTAGAAACTCAGACAGCCTTAATCCTCACACCTACATGGGTTTGGCCCTGCAGCCTAATTACTGCAACTAGACCCGTGCTTGCTCTACTAATGCTCTGAGTTGATAGATGTAACCCGTCTTGGGAAGCCATATGTTATGCCTGCCCCAGGAGTCATGCCTTAAGTTAAAATGTATGTCAAACCCTGCTTATTGCCAGAATCCAGGCAGCCTGTGCATCTGCCTTTTGTGTAGTGCATTAAGCCCTGTGGAGAGGCAGGAAGCATTAGTGGGAATGCCATGACTGATGGGGCTGTGCAGCATCTCGATGGAACTGGCAAACGTCCTGCCGGCCCGAAAACCGGGCAGGGGAACTCGAGCGCGACAACTTCTGCAACATACACAAGCCATAACATCCGTTTAGTTCAATGGTGTAGCAACCCTCCAGTCAGGACCATGCCTTCACATAAATCTGACTGGTTTTTTGCAGTTTTTTTTTGTTGCTTGCTTTTTTTAAAATGTATTTTCTGAGGAGCAATGAGGAAGTGCTGTGTAGTTGGGATTTTCCAAGTCCGGACCTTAACTAGCATCAATGAATGGGTTCAAGTGTTTGAAAGACACTTTGTAGCCTTAGCCAAAATGTTACTATGGTCATCCTGAAACTTTAATAAAAACTTGACACACTTCTGTAGCATAATAGACAAATTTTGTCCAAGGTTACATCAAATCAGACTGGCTGAATATCCCAAAAGAATGATTGTGCTGATGGAATTTAGGGTTTATTCTGGCCACAGTAAGCCTGCTTCTCAAATAGGAGTTTATTATTGACTTCAGTGAAAGTTGGATCATATTAATATTTTTTCCATAGAATTAGTGAAAAGCAACCAAAATCTTACAGTCTCCTCTTGGCCCATTTTCAGGCAAAACTTTCAGTGTAAATTAACTGAGAGGTTTACCAAAGAAATGTCTCATTGGAAATGTCTCACCCTTATGATATTATTTGCAGTGGTCATTTCTCATAGTATTTTCAATACTGATAATTTACTACAAAAAATATGCTTCCTTGCACTTTCAAATCCTTGTTCTTCAGATTGTATGAAGAAAAAATGGCATATAGACTGAAAGCCTAGGTTTTTTGTTTGTTTGTTTGTTTGTTGTTTTTTAAATAAGAAAACAGATATTGCTGATTTATAGGACACAAGCCCCCAGAAATTTTACATAGAATTCAATGTACCTTTTCTTTTACAGAATCTGGACTAGTTTATTTTTAAATGTGGAAACTGATTTTTACAAATTTTTTTTGCGGGTTCCAGTATTACCAGTTCATACCATGTTTGATAATTCTGATATACCTTCCAAGGGTGTTTCCTGTAACTTTGGGCTTTCCTGAGAGGTGCTGCATGCAGTCAGCTTCGATTTGTTAATACATTGGACCTGATATTGTTCTGGATAAAAACCTAAAGAGAAAAAGGCATGGGGAGAGCTCTACTTCTCAGCGAATGACAACCCTATTTTTCACCCCACTCCAGTAACAGCAGTTTCAGGGGTACAGTTACATTTGTTGCTGTCAGGACAGGGCCATAATAATTTTGCAGAGAATGTCTTCATTGGGCCAAAATTGGTCCCCACACTGGATAGGAGGAAACAAGATCTTTTGTGACTTTGGCTGGAGATGGTTACTTACAGCTGGTTAGACTTCTGTAATCTTGCTAAGAGCCGTGGCAGGGTTTAGGGTCCCTCAGATCACACAGATCAAAGACACTCTGGAGTGCACACAAGTTTGGAGCACTCTTTCTGACTCATTTGGGACATGAAGGATTTTTATGTTTCATAGGAAAAAAGAGTCTGATATTGATTCCAGCTCACTAATAAAGAAGGCTGAGGCCAAAAACATTGGTTGCCCTTCTCACATCTCTTTCTTGAAAAGATGAGGTTAATATTTACTCCAGTTTAAAAGGTCTTTACAATGGCCTGAGAAAATTTCCATTTATTTGGATGCTGTACCTCTCAATAGCCATTTAGTTCTCCTGTTCTAAAGCCCATAAAAAAGAAGGGATTCTTGTGGATACAATTCCCATGAGAATATTGTGTAGTTAGACAGTCAACTGGGGTTATTTTGCATCTAAGGAGATAGAACAATATGGAGCTATTCTCACTTTTTCTGGAACTTTTCTCACTGAGAGAACTTTAGAAAAATCTGTCTAATTTATAGGACTCCTTGGGCCTAGGGACCACACATCAAGCTGCAATATTTAACATATCATAGCAGCAGCACAATACCATATAAAAATAACACAATAAATGATTAATAGACTAACTCTCTCAAAATCATTCCCACTGATTATTTCTTTGCAATTAAAACAAGTTGGGAGGATTTATTTCAAAAGAATAAGAGATTTCCCTCTGAAGCTATCTGCTGCTGGTATTCGTTTAAATTTATAAGAGTGGGAGCTTATTTGGCTGTCTGCTCAGTGCTGTGTTGTGCCATAAAGACACCCCTCCTGGTTTCCAGATTCCTTCCCCACTGCTGGCTCCCACTGCCCCATATGCAGGATGTGTGGATTTTGCACGCTGTACTCTGGCAATACCCTCCTGGTGGATGGCTGCTGGTCCTTTCTAGCCATATAAATGGGACAGCCTTGGGACAGTCTGCCTCTGACTCTAGGAGTAAGCTAATATAGAGAAGGTAGGGAAGCTCTTTCAGCTTAAAGAAATCTGGAGAGATGCACCTGGGCATCCCAAAGGTTCAAGACAGTGAGATGTAAGAATCTGGAAAGTTACAATACATTTATATTTCACTATTTTGTCCCAAGATGTGTCGTTGCCATTAGCATTGAGCTGTCAATATACATAGGTGACAACACTATGTATCTTCACCCTGAGCAAATTAACTGAAGAAGCACTACAACACATGTACATATTCCAGAGACTTTCATGGCAACAGTAGATGCAATAAACTCTAGGATATAGTATATTGCGTTATGGGAGGTATTGTTGCATGAGTGGTGGTTTGTGAGTACTTAGGGATAACTCTGCCATTGTACAATTTTCTATGCCTGTCTGTCCCTGTGTTCAAAACTGGATGTGACAGAGACCTGCCAGTTCCTTCTAGGCTCATAGAAATAGCATGTAAGAGTTTAGAGTACATTTGATCTCCCAGGTCTGGGTGCATCTGCACCCTCTGGTCATACCCTGGTGGCATGTATGTTGCAATGTGGTCCCCCCTCTAATGGAGGGAAACCTATGTGCTGAGAAAGGAAGGAAATGTGCTGTCCCCCAGTAGGTCTGTTGGTCTAGATAACTAGGATTGCAACACAAAAAACATCTGCCCTGCACTGGAGACACATGTATTATGATACACGGATGAAAAACTCTGGGATTATGAAAGCAACTTTTCTGGAAACATACACCACTGCCACTGCCACAAACATGGGACCACATGTGTTAGCCCAGAAGCTGGTGTTGCTCTGCTATGGAAATACTGACTCAATTGACTGTTGCTACTTTGTGGAAACCATATGAGGTCAGGAAGTCCCATAGCAGTCCAAGTTCTTGCTTCTTGGGGAGAGCTGGGACTCTGAAAACCCTGGAGGAAATATTGGAGAAGCTTGAGGTGATTGATTTCCTAGAGTATGTGTAGGTATAAGCAACTGCCAGGACACATGCTCCAATTTTCCCCTTTGGAATATCCCTGAGTACATTAGTGGTGCAACACAAGCACTGACAGACCACAGGCAATGGCTGATGAGTGATAACGTGATTCACACAGGCAGGTACTCAGAAGCACACACTTGATACACATTTTTGAGATGGTGTTAGCAGGGGATTTGCACCATGTGTTTAGGAAAGGATTCCACTTTCAAAGAAACCATTCTTTGACATTGTCAAATGAGGGAAATCTAATGTCGTAAAGGAAAGAAAAATACTTTTTTGTGTGTTTTTGCCCATTATTCTCCACACACTTGTCTTAACCGCAATCATATGTTTGACCCTTGTGCTTTAGCCCATCCCAGCAAAAGTGTCTGTTGCCATTTTTTTTACCCCAGAAGGGTGCTCTCTCCTCTTCAGAGCCTAAAGGCTCCCTTGGGTGGTCCCAGTCAGGAGGGACTTCTTGTGATGAGGACACATGACTGATGGATTTACTTATTCTACTACATATCACCAGTGTAACTCTGATAGAAATACTTGGATCCAGTTTCACCTTTTTTCACTATTCTGAAGTCCATGTTTTGCCCTGTTTCCCAATAAGCATTCTTATTCCTGCAGGCCCAAAGCGACGGAATTCACCCAATCCCTAAATGTCGAGGGTGTAAAAATGGTACTTTGTGATGTCAGGCAGGAACGAGGAACAAGGGGTTAACGCGTTGTCTCCTTGTAGAAAGCTAAATGTACCTGCTCACATATGGAGTCTGTCAGGAAAAGAAAGGTTTCCAACACAAAATGTGTTTTTAAAAATGTAGAAAGGAAGTGGAGCCAGTGATCAATTTAATCTCAATGAGCAGACTTTGGAATTGTGGCTACAGAAGCCAGTGCACAGCACTGGGGGAACAGATATTTGCTGAGTGACTGTTGTAGGTAAAATGGAGCAGGAGCTCACAGTGCCTCAGCGCTGATGACCCCAGATTACATACAGCCTTTGATGTCTTGTTACAAGTTACAAGTCACTTATGTGTGAACAGTTCAAGCATATGAAGAGGTTTGTGTCTGTAGCACTAGAATTCATCCAACTCCTAATCCTGGCAGGTGTAAAGGCTGACATTTTTTGCTGGCTCCTGACAAGAACAAGGAGTTACTGCTTGATTTTTTTAAGTTTTGTAAGCTAGAAGTATGTCTCTCAGACAAAGCCTGGAAGAAAAATTAAACCTGTTGTTGTGAGCTTGCCCTTGCTGCTGCTCTGTGCAGGCTGGAGCTCCTTGGTGTCTGTCCTTTGAGTGAAGAAAAAGTAGGTGATGGCAGCAGGGTGCCAAGCCTGCAGTAACACACCTAGCCTTTCTGCAGGGCTTATCAGCACTGGCTGGTTCTGTACTCATTTTGTCATGCAGCTTTCTTGGCTCCAAATATCAGCAAAGCAAGCTTGCATCTGCCCATAGTGCACTCTATCGACAAGAATTTCTAGTGCATATCAAGCTTCAGATAAAATCTCAAAGGTGTTGGGTGTCTTCCTAGGATGTATTGAATATCCTCTGCTCCCATTCACCTTGGTGGGAACTAAGCAGCATCTCAGCACCACTCACTCTGTGTTGCATCACGGAGGTTCAGGATGTTAACGTGTGGTATTTCTCTACACAATGAATAACACATTATTCAGTTGCACAGTGAGGTGTGGATGAGTTTGATTTCCTGGGCAGAATCATCTGTGTTTTTGAAATGACTCATGCAGCCTTGGTCAGTGTGTCAGAGAGATGTACTGGTGTGGATGCCTGTTGGTTCTCTGAGCTCAAGAGTGAGACTGCAGGACTATGGCCTCATCACAGCCACCATACTTGGAGAGAAAGCTAGTTCCTGACTGCAGAAATAGTTCTCCTTGTCTCCCTATTATGATGCTGAACACAAATAGAATTTATTTTAATACCAAGTGAAAATGAAACATTAAAGTTGTCTAATATCTCTTCAGATTAATACAGAATGACACAAATGTTACTGTTTGTTCACTAATAGAGTCTTGTGAAGACTCCTGCATTCCTATCAATGTTAATAAAATCTGAGAGACTTTGTTATTTAGCTTTTGATAAGGAAATAATTCCTCCCTATTAGTTATGCATAGACAAACTTGACAAGTTTTTTTGTCATTTGCTACAAAGGTACTGAAAACTAATATGAGCACATACACACAAACACAAATATATACATGCAAACAACTACCAGCCAACTGAACAGATAAAAATAATTCTGCCTGTTAGGCCATAGCTATTATATTTTGGCTTTCTTTTTCAGCAGTGGGAAAAACTGTAACATTATTTTTCAAAGTTTCAAAAGCCTCAAGCAGTGATAGCTCTTGTTACAAGTTACCCCAGACAGTCATTATCCCTGAACACACAGCTCTAGCTATTTTTAGATAAATACACAGCAACTACTTACTATCTATAGTAGGACTACTATAGTACTATAGTACTAGGACTACTATCTATAGTAGTCTTACATATCTCAACAGGCACATAGGAAACCAGTGTGGCCTAGGAAACCGAGATCCAGGTACCTGTCTCTCCCCCCTGTGATACCTGATCACGTGCTTATCACAGGTGAATCACTTCACAACTCCTCCTCTTTCCCTTTCAATCATCTCCTTTATTTATGTTCAACAGTGAAAAAGTGAATCCAGTAAATCTTTGTTGATATCTTTTATAGACATATCAGTTAGGCTGTGGATCCCAGTTCACAAGGGTGGTGTTTATTGAGTCACCATCTCCAGGCTTGGATGATGCCAAGGAATAGAGCTGGTATTCACTATACAACACAGCAGGAACTTCAGCCTCCAGGAAGGGCCTGTTATAGACTCTTGATGGAGATGCTTTAGGCAAGTTAGGAGCCTTTGCATCTCTCTTTGCCCTTACAGGAGTTGACCTACCCAAGATTTAAACTCCCCACTGGAAATGCCTTTCTCAGGTGATACAGCTATTTAAAGGAATATGGTAAGGTGCTGCCTGCGAACATCACGTACAACTGCCTGTCCCAGATGGCTGAAATCAACTTGAATTTCCCAGACAGACAAAGAATTCTCTCTGATACCTTTACCCCAAGTTGAATGGCAAAATATTTTAAAGCTCTGTTAATAAAACAGAGTCTGCACCAAGCTTTTTGATAGCTGAGGAACAGAAAGCATTTGCTTTTATGCCATCTCACTGAAAAATGTCATCGTTTACAGTGACACTAAAGTGTTTTGCAATGCAGGAAGACAAGTGACATAAATCTACTTCTAATTTTACTGTGAATGAAGCAATTATTTTTAATAATTTGTGGTCAAGGTTGCTTGGCACTGCACTTTTATTCAAACTCATTTGAAGTAATGCTTTCTTAACCTCACTAAATAAAACTGGGAAAACCAGAAAGCAATTGATCTTCATTAGGGTCGTATATATAGGCATCAGCCAAATCATTATCATTAGCAAATCCATCAAGCATATCTAACCTTAGTCCAGCATTTAGATCTAATAAGATCATTAACTGCTTCATTTACATCATTATTGAAGTTCCCTGAACCACCTCTTTTTGGCCCATCCTTTTGTCAACGAATTCTATATTACTAGTTCAAGACTAAAGACTGTGCTTATGTCACTGGGATTCCTGAAAAGTCATATGTCAATGCTTATTAAAGGATGTCCCAGATTTCTATGGGTTTTTTTTAGACAATAGCACCTTTTAGGAGAGAATTCATAATCTTTGTGGTCTAATCCAAGAAAAAGTGCTAAACAAGTCTGAGAACACTAAAAAAATTGATAGATAAGGACAAAGAGGATCAAGAGAAAAATGCCTATAGTTCTTGAATGGAACAGAAGAATCACTATATGTTAAAGAAAGTAAGCCTGTCCTCCAGGTTCACTCAGTGGAAGGAAAAGATACCATTTCTGGAAACGGACCTGTCTGGCCAAGTCAGTAATTCTTTAGCAACTGTAAAACTGGAAAAGAAGCATACAGAAAGTGAAATCCAGGTCAGGAAACTAAGAATAAATATAAAGGAATAGCACAAGTATGTAAACAAAATGAAAAAGGCTAACACAAAAAATAAGGTAAAGAGATAAAGGATAATATGAAAACACTGTATAAATTCCTTGGCAGTAAGAGGAGGACCAGAGAAAACATTAGCTAACTAATAAATGGGACAGGAAAGCTCATAACAAAACATGCCAAGAAGGCCGAAGTGTTTAATGCCTTTTATTGCTTCAGTCTTCATTAAAAAGCCTGACTGTAATCAGAGAGTTGACACAGTTAACACCAGCCACAAAAGGATAAGAATTTGTGCAAGAATAAGGAAAGAAATGTTTAGAAACTGCTTAGATAAATTAGATTTACTCAATCAGTCAGGCCTGTAATTCACCCTAGGTTACTTAGGGAACTGGCTGAACAATCCTGAAGGCCATGGTAATTATCTTGGAGAATTTGGATGATACTGGGCTAGAAAAAGGCTTACAGACTCTCTATTAAAAGAAGAGAAAAAAGAGGACACAGAATCCCAGCTGATCTGACTTTCATTTCCCAGAAAGATCCTTGGACAAGAGAGCAAATGATGTGCAAGAGAGCAAAGCAATAATAGTTATCGATGTGATTTGTCATGACCAGATCATATCAAACCATTCTGTTTCTTTGTTTATTTTTCCTATGATGGGATAACAAGTCATGTGGATAGGCAAGAATTTAGCAAGGTTTTTGCACTGCCTCAAATGGCATTTTCATAAGCACCCGGGGAATTGTGGTCTGAATCATGGGCCTCTAACCTCACTGGACTCAATGAACAATAATACTGGAAAACATGCTGTGTTGCTTTCCGCATCTGCTTTGGTTTGAAGCTCTGCTGCCCAAAAGTCATGGCTTCAGGACCACTGATTCTTGACAAGGTTGCTGAAAATACCCACAGGACTTACTGGTGAATGACAGCCAAGAACTTGCTGTCAGCAATTCACTATTATGCTGAAAGGATTTACCAGGTAAGGCTCTGTAAGAGACTGTCCCCAAGTCCAGGTCCACTGTTATCATTGCAGTGACTTGACTGATGAATTAGAGAGCACATGTTTTAAATCTGGGTTTGACTCTAAGCACTGAAAAATTGCAGGCCTCTTGAGCGAAAGGCCTGAGAAACTGAAGAATTGCCCTAAAAGAAACAGGATAGCACTGAATATAAACTGGCATCTAGGGCTAAATGCCTCCCTGAATACTTGATGGGAAATAAGATGAGAGGTAGCAAAGATCTGGGAATTGTAGTGGATCATAAGCTCAGCATGAGTCAGTAATGGCATCCTGTTGTGAAAGAAGCAAATATTATTCGTGGATATATAAACAGCATAAATGTACAAAAGACATATGAGGTAATTCTTCCACTGGTAAAGCCTCCAGTAGGGAGGCAATTCCAGTTTTGGGTACCATATTTCAAGAAATATTGCAGAAAGTCCAGGGGAGAGAAACAAGCCTGGTTAGGGGCCTAGAAGACATGTTCTGCAAAGGAAGGTGTTGAGAAATACATCTGCTTAATCTACACAGAGAGGCTGGTGAGAACTGTGCCTGCCAGGCTTCCAATAAATAAAATGCTACTTCAATTAGATGATAATAAACTTTTCTGTCTCTATTCATTGTGGTTAATATGGTAAGTTATATGCTTCAGAAAGATTCAAGTCGACTTTTCGAAAAGTCTTTTCTCTGGAATAGATTCTTTCGGAAGCAGTAGCATCCCTTTGATGAGGACCATTAAGACCAGATTTGTGAAATACCTGCCAGGAATGCTGCAGGTAGAGCTAGTCTTGCCTCAGACAGATTGAAGGATTAGTCCTGTTTTCTTTGTTTCTATGGTAATGGATTGGTTTTTAAAAAATTCTGACTGCAAATTGATACATATTTACCATAAGCAATCTCTATACTTGTCATGAATATGAACTATGAAGATACAGTGTGTGATATGAAATTTGTTGATGCATAAATCAGTACGTAAGTTAAGCATATGGTTAGTCTAAGTGCATTCACTTCTTTTGGTAAATTCCCACTTTCTCTAATTCAAAAAGCCATTACTGGCAAATGTTGATCATGTTGATCCCTGTGGCCCTCTGTCCTGATCCTCACAGGTCATGCTCATCCAGACAATGGGGAGAGGAAACTGGTGTCAGAATTGACAGGATGTGTCCTGATCGTCTCTGTGGTTCTGGCCCCACAGGCTGGCATCATGGCTGGGCTGGGGATGTGGAAAAGGCTGCTCAGCTCCTTCTGCTGCACTGCAGAAAGAACAGGCAAAGTTGAAGAGCCGGTGTGATCACAACAGAGGCTGGTGTTAGCCACCTGACTGTGGGTGCTGAGGGCAGGCAGTGCATATCTCTACACCCAACAGTGAGTGCATCCAGCTCTGCCCCTCCTCGGTCTCATTCTCCTCATTCTCTTCTCAGACCAGCAACCATGTCTGGTGTTGGGTTTTGAGGCTGCAAAGGGTCAGCACACTTCAATGATTCAGACAAATGGTGGTCCACAGAACCAGGATTAATCTGGCCCAGGGATATGGCTAACTTCCCCCAGCACCTGCAGGGGCTTTACACCCAGTGGTAAGAAGAGGGCAGAAGCCTGAATCCAGATGGAGACAGATGCACTGGGTTTCTCCTTTCAGTGGCAATCTGCAGTTAGGTAAGGCTAGAGTGATGTGTGATGTATGACAGCAAGTGCCCTCATTTTGGCCAGAAAAGACAGAATTTGGCCTAATACATGACTAAAAAATGTCACCCAGGAGGCATAACACCCAGCTCAGTGGGCAGAGTCATCTTGTTTTGCTCTTTATTCCAGTGAATGATGCCAAAGCTTCACTGTTTATTTGGATTGTTTTTATCTTACCCAATGTATTTTGCTCTGAGCAAAGATACAGGTATTAAGTTGACAGAAGGACCTAGGTGTTGCAACATCAGGTGTTGGAGCCCTTAACTGTTGGGCGCTGTGCCATATAGTGGAATCCCAAGCCCCATCTGAAATACTGGGCTCCCTAAACGAAGTGTGGGGTTTAACACAATGATTTATCTCTATCACGTGGGAACGTGTCTCTGCCACTCAGCCCTTTATTATTTCCCACCAGGAAAGTTAGAGAGGAGGAAACAATGTCCCATGAGTTTGGAGAATCTAACACTCACTGAATAACAAGCAGCAAAGGGGGAAGGGTGGAGGGTAGAGGAGCAGTTTGGAAACAGCCTAAAGGCACAAATTTGATACAGAAACTCTTTGGCATAAATTCCTCAAGAACAGTGAGGCTGATAGAGGAGAAGAGGGGTTCCTAAATGATTTGTGAGCAGAAGGCAGGATGCTAAGCTATTTACATAATTTATTCATAACAGTTTGCTTAGCCAGCTCTACCAAGGACATGGATACTGGACACTTTAAATGTTCCCCGAGGGAGGAGTGAATCCAACTTTTTGAGTGGAGCCAAAGCCTTCTGATGTCTCTGTTGGCCTTTCTATGTTCTGTGTCTGCTGTTCCTCTGTGAGCTGTGGATCAAGTGCTGGGGCTGATGCTGATTAGTCCCATGTACAGATGGTCCACCTATGCAGAGGGGATCTGAGCACTTTCACATCCAACCCACTGCTGGATTTCTGTAATTTTCTTTTACTTTTGTATTTACCCTCCATATTCTGGGTTAGTACCCCAAGCTTTCAGATAGGGCATGCTCTGGGAAAACACCATCAGTTATGAAATACCCTCAGATGCCTTTGGCTGCCTGAGCCTATTCAGAGCAGTACTGTTTTTCATGCTCACAGAAAAGATAAAACTGCCCCACACAGCAACTGAATCTCACATTGTGCTGGGAACAGGAAGGTCCCTCACTGTCCTGACATTCCCTCCCACTTCTCTCTTTGCTATGCAAAGTTGGATAGAAATGAATTAGATGCTTGTACTGAGTATTTCAATGGGACAGAAACTCAGTAATATTACCTGTCAGTGGGTCTCTTGGAAGCAAAAAGGTCCCTGCCAAGTCCTGCTGGATCTTGAGCAATCTGTGTGCGGCGTCGGCATGGCAACCCACAGATACAAATTCCACGCATCATTTGTCTGGGGACTAGCCTCTCTCCAACCTTCAGTTTGGAGCTCGACACTGGCCAAGTGTCTAGTTAATCTGAGTCATTGAATTGCTGGAAGGGATTATAGGGTTAAACTGGGATAACCTAAATAGGCTGATAAAAGGCTATTCATTAAGAGATGCAAGTGTCCAGCATCTCCAAGGTTTTAGCCCACATGCTCTCGAGTCCTGAGTTGAACTTAATCTAAAAGAATAAAGGGTAGGCACTGGAAATTCCCCAAAAAACTTGGAAAGACACCCAGTGTGATCTTAGTCTCTGCAAGAGCTGGAAAGATTTATTTTAGAAAGAGGTTTGGATGGTTAAATATTATTTGGAACTGTGGTTTCATTTTGTATGTACAGTGGTTTTACTCTTAGTTCCTTTCCTGTTCTATAATCTCCTCTGTTTCTTCAGTGTAATTAGCTTGTTGTTTTCAAAAGGCTGCTGATTGTGTGTGAATTGAACTCATTATACACTGACTTCACTCTCCAGGCTCTGTGTGTGTGTTATGTATGCTGCCTGTGCAGTGTGATCCCTGACCTGCAGCAGAAGGAGCTTTGCAGGCTTTGAGATATTTGCATGTGGCAATGGGCTGAGGAAGAGGGTAACTCAGCAGGCTCTTGGCTCAGCAGCTTCAAGTCTGGAAGCCCCACATGATGGCTCTGGAATTGCAGCCTCCTCTTCTAGAAGCATAAGGGCCTGCACTCCTTTAACAGGAGCCAATTTAATCATAGGGGTCTGTCAGGGATGTGTTTTGGGTGCCGTCTGCGGTCCAAACACTCAGAAGATATAGTCCAGTGTCACCTGCAAGATCATCTAAAAGATGAGTCCTTGCAGAGGCCTGATGTGTCTACGTTCTGTTCCATACCAATGCCTTACCATATAAGGACTGGAAAAAAGCTTCTGGTGCCAGGATGGCATAACTATCCTGGAATAATGGTCCCTGACAACTTGCATTAGGACTTTTAGGCTATAAGTCCTGCTTTTGTGGATTTTTATGGGGACAACCTAGAACTGGGCTTTTGTGAATTTTTGCAACTCTGCAAGTCTTTGGAGAGCCTGTTGTGGTTGGTTGCCTCAAAACCGTGTGTTTTGAGTGCCTCAAAATCTGTGTTCCCAGACCCGGCATTGCTTGTCTGGTGGAGCTCTCTGCCTTCTCAACATGGTGGCTCCTAGGTGACCTTACGTCTATCTTTGATCTTCTGAAAGTTTTAGATCATTCTGTTTCAGCAAATGACTATTTTTGGCAAAACTTTGTTTTTCCCCCAGACTTGTAGATAGCAGTATACTTCAGTGTTCAAGGCAAATAGAAGCTTCCCGTTTGGGTTCTTAGTATGCTTTGAGCTAAGTTCTGGGCGATCTGCCTTAACAAAGTGGAACCTCCTTATCCTTCTCAGTCCACACTGTGTGTGGGCTTCTACACCCTCACAGCTCTCACTAACTCTGACAAGTGTTGCCAAGTCACATGTCTCCAACAGCATTAATCCACAGGAGTGTACAGAAGATGCCATTCCTTCAAATATCTCTCATATCAATAAGTTCTTGAAGTGCAAAAGATTAGCAAGTATGGATAAGTATTGTAAATTACTTTCAAAAAGCTCCCTAATTTTCCTTCTGTGAAGAGATCACCAGTGCAGTAATGCATAGAAACTAAATAAATTTGAATCCAGATTGTGGTCAGGAGCAGGGAGGAAAGCAATGAAAGTTGCATCCCTTTTGTCTTCTATAGGAAACACTCACAGGAATTCCATTTACTTGGTTTCCGCTTAGAGTAGTGTGAATTTTGTCCTTAAAGAATGAGTAGTCATTCATTTGGTGGAGAAAGTCAAAGTCAAAGTTAATGAGATTGCTCCCCCCATGCAGGGAGGTACTGTAGCTGAAATGAATGTTATCAAACATAAATACCATCTGTGGACGTCAGGCTCCTATTCCATGTTGGCCTGACAACTTTCAAAGTGATACTTGTTTTAGCGGTTAAGCAATCAGCCAAAGTGACAATTTCTTTTTGAAGACAACTTGACAATCTAGCAACTTCTATTGCTGTCTTACTACTAAAATGCACAGTATGAATCATCACAGTCACTTTATATTTTCATAAGTGATAGTGATAAAGTGTATCTCTATGTAAATATAGGGTTTAAATTCTTCTCAGTCCTGCAGTACCAAGAGGAGGAGAGTGATGGACAGCCACAAAGGGAAAATATTCATATCATAACTGTGCTTGTTTTTCTTTTATGGAGCTCATTCATAATGCTTACAGAAATTAACAGCATGGCAAGGGAAAGAAGGATGTGGACAGCAACTGCCATTCCTGCTACTGTGTTGCCATATCAACCTTCAGTTTGATAATTAAATAATCAGTTTCTATAAATCCAAATAACCCCTTTTAGAAAGGAAGGGCTCTCAAGTTCTTGCTGGTCAAGAATGTAGTGTGATCTCTTGGCTCAGGATTGAACTATGCTTGACTTGCAACTAAAAGCCGATTTAGAAAGCAAAAAAAAAGTGGTCAAAAGGTTTAGGTTTACAATGACATTTCTTCTGGTAAATTGCACCTTTAATCTCATATTCTAAGTGTTTAAGAATTTGCTCAGTAGAGTCTGAGCCTATGAGAATTTGTGCAATAGGTGAAACCAAACCTATCTGTCAACACCAGGGACTCACTCCTGCTCTGCTTGACATCATTCAATGACCACAGTGCCAGGATCTCCCTCCTGGGTTGTGACTCTTGTATATGCAGCAGATTGGCTTGATCTGCTCACCAACTTCTTGGGTAGGAGGTGCCAAGGAAGAGGAGAAGAAATATGACATTGCGATGACCACCAGGACAAAACTCCCAGGGTCCTTGCAGGTAAGGCACCATCTTTCAGCATAGCCAAAGGTACAGCCACTCCCTCAACTCATGACTACATGCATGCGAGGGCATGCCCATGACTGCATATGCAGGAGTGTTTCCATCACACGATCAGTTGTTAGTTCCCAGTCTTATGGTCCAATGTGAATCATACAGAAAACTAAGAGGCTTGGGAGGTGGCATAATAAAGCCTTTGGGGACGGCTGACCCAGCCAAAAAAGCATCAGTCTGGGACTTGGAATGAGTAGCTACGCACATTTTTCTTTCTTGGCCATGATCATCTGTAGGGTGATTCAGCACTCTGTATGTAATGCCCTTTGGAAGACTCCAGGATATCCAAGGTATCCATGTGAAGCTATCATGTCTGTGTCCCACAACAGACCAACAGTGTTCTTTCTGGAGATCCAATGTACACTTTAGAGAATCTCAAATGCTGGGATTTGACACCTATGCATATTAATTGAATTCCATATTTTCCTCAATCAATTCCCAATTTTTTTCAGGAATGTAGGAGTTGCCCCCTCCAGTAACAAGAAAACTGGAATTATTCGGGGTTTAAGAATTTTGGAGCCCTTGGAATGTAGCATTGTCCAATAGCGTTGGACACTGGTGAGTGGAAGGATGTAAGGCATACAAGTACCAGTAATACCCTTACTAATTTAGCTGTTCCACTTCTGAGAGCACCGCTAGGTTAGTTATTTGTTCAGGGACTTGCCTTCTCCTGCCAATGCTTGGCAAAGCTCATCCTGTGGGGACACTGGCACTGTCTGCTCTTGCTGGGGAGAGCACAGCTGTTTGAGCTGCATCAGGCCAAATGGTTTGGGGTCCAGATGCTGGTGTTAGCTAAGTTTGATGAACGATTTCGGCTCATGCCCAGCACCTAGGTAGAATGTTTCAACTATGTCTGGACTGGTCAATTAGTCAACCTGATAAATTCTACCATGTAGGCTCACATTCAGGATGTCTACTCATTCCAGGGTGTCTTTCCCAGGCTTCCCAAAGTTCACACATCTGTAGACTTTTAAGGACTATGTGACGGTGCTTCTTATGGTTTTATACATTTATAAGGGTTTGATATACAGTTTTGTTAACTTTCATATATACTATCTTTAAATAGACTGGTCTAGTCTCTCCCCCCCTTTCCCACTTGGTTACTCCTGAAATTGTTATCCCTTCCCTCAGTTGTATCCCCTCCTCGGACCCCTCCTTCCCTATTCCATATTTGTACCCCAGCTCCCCCCTTCTTCTAGTCCTTTCCCTATCAATCCAAAGTTATTCGGTTCTGGATAGGGTTGAGTAGAAGGCCTCTGGCTTCTGCCTTTGTCTGTTACCTCCAGATCCCACCTTCCCTGGTCCCTAGTTGATCCTTTACCTTTCCCCTCCCCTCAATTACACCCCCTAGAAAAGGTCGAGCCCGAGGGTCCTGGGTGCTCTCTGCAGTAGGCTCCCATTGGGACCAAACCCCCAATAAACTGAACTCTGTTCTACCTACTCAGAGAGACATTTTCTGCTTCCTTTAGCAAGCAGGACCTACAGGTCCTTCATCCTGGAGTGCTGATTGGGTAAGGGCGAACTGACCACACTCAAGAAGCCTCTTGCGAGGTGTGTGGCAGGACGTACCACCTAACTAGTGGCTCCAGAGTCGCCGGAGTGCCCGAGCTCTAAAGAGGAGAGCCGTTTGGTGCTCTGGTGCCCAGACATCTGCCCCGAGGCCCTCAAAGGTGGCTGCAAGCTAGCCTGGGCTAAAGCAGGGTCTGAGGAGAAGCCATCCAAGAAGGCACCATAGCAGGACTGGGCACATATCTCCATCTAGCTTGATAACGAGACTTAGACATAGAAGTCAGTTAAGTAATGTAAAAGCAATATTGCAAGCAATGTTTCATATATTTTGAAAGTGCTGTGACCTACACAGTCATAGAGAAGTGTCATTACCATAGCTGTTCTTCTGTCACTGTGCTGCCCTAGTTACAGTAGTGAAAATGTGGCAGTATAACCTAATGTCCAGGGAAAGTCCAATGGCTCTGGAAAGCCTTTCTCTAGATATTAAGTAGAGAAACTGCCCTTGTTACGTGTCCTAGCCAGTTTAATACCACCACAAATCAAATGCCTCGTCCATTTTGCTGTGTGTAACTTCCTGGTCTGTCTGAGCTTTGGTATGCTGATGTAAATGAAGTATAAAAAGATTTCTCTTCTTTAGATGTATGAAACAAGGATATGGAAGGCCTTGAGATACTGAGAAACTGGAGTAATGAAGTTTGAAATTGAAACATTGTCTGAATACATGCATTCTGTTCAAAAGCTCACATCAGGACTTGAGATAATTTTCAGAAATTATTGTGTTATGTTCTTCCTGATGGGAGTTATATTATGCAGGACAGTGCCATTATATTTGTCTTTCAAATAGGAAAGGAAAGGATCTAGTTTACTGTTGTGGTTTAACTCCAGCTGGCAACTAAACACCATGCAGCCACTCACTCACTCCTTCCTGATGGAATGGGGGAGAGAATTGAAAGGATAAAAGTAAGAAAACTTGTGTGTTGAGATAAAGACAGTTTAATAGATAAAGCAAAAGCCATGCACACAAGAAAAGCAAATCAGGAGTTCATTCTGCTCTTCCCATGGGCAGGCAGGCATTCGGTCATCCCCCTGAAAGTAGAACTCCGCAGATAACAGTGACTTGAGAAGACAAATACTGTCACTCTGAATGCTCCCCCTTTCCTCCTTCTTCCATGAGCTTTTTATGCTGAGCGTGATGCCATATGTTATGTAATACCCCTCGGATCAGTTGGGGTCAACTGTCCTAGCTGTGTCCCTGCCCAGCTTCTTGTGCGCCCTCAGCCTCCTCATTAGTGGGTTGGTGTGAGAGGCAGCCAATGCCTTGACTCTGTGAGCACTGCTCAGCAACAACAAAAACATCTCTATATTATCGTCAGTACTTCCAACACAAATCCAAGACACAGCCTCATACTCATAGCTACTGTGAAGAAAATGAACTCTATCCCAGCAAAACCCAGAACATTTACAAATGGAGGCTTCTGAAGGCAATCCTCAGAGGAAGGCCATGGAAATCTTGCCATCAGCAGAGGTGTCTCAGAACAGAACATGCCAGGGCTTCTGTCCTCAGAGTGTTGATGATATTCTTCATAAACTTGGAGACCCTCGTGAGATGCAGATCATCTCCCAGTGGAACTGGAGGAGTTGAAATCTTCCTAAGGAACAAAATATTCAGAGTCAAATGAACATAAATCTCAGACCTGAAAGACTGAGATTATAATCTGTGGAAGCCCGAAGACTGGGACTATTATCAAAGGAAAGAACAAGGGATGAAAGATGGGATCTCTGTTGTGATTCAGTAAGCAAATACTTGCTCTATCTTGTTAGTAATGACGTTCAGAAACTTAGCTAATAATAGCCCAGCCTTGATACCAGAGAAATCAATCCCCATGGAGTGAACTATCACCAGATCTGATCTGTGTACATGGTGTTCAGAAATGCAAGGAAAAATGTCATGAGACAAATTAAATGTAAAATGTGACAAACTCTTTTCCTATTTTCACTCTCTGGTAAAGCAATGCCAACAGTAAGGATTCCTTTCAGGCACTTAAGTACTGTCTCATGTACACTTACTTAAAAGGATACTCGACTAGTGCAAAAAAACTTGAGTCAGAGAGCTAATAGTTGTTATAATGTGATGTTATGTTTCTTAGCAGAGACGATGACAGGCATTTTTGCTGAACTATCTGGCATATACCTACATATGAGTAATCATTTGTGGAAATATCAGAGAGAATAGAGGAATACGATAAGGAAAAATATGTTAAGTATCAATCACATTCGAAAGTCTAAGCCAAAACAAGTGAACAAACAAACCAAAAACCACAAGTGAGCTTTGAATATGTGCTGAGACAAGAACATGTTTGATAATGGTATTCAAGTGATATATTCTGTACAAAGAATCAAACTGCTCTTCAGAGAATGATGAGGAGAGTTGGAGGAAGTATAAGAAGACAAGGACTAGATCCTTTGCAAACCCTTAAGGTCACATTGGCAAAATTTTAGGGGTCTAATTCTGAAACGGTAAGTCTGGAAACACTGTTGCCTGACACTGATGGACTGAAGCACTAGCATTGCCTTGATTTTGACTTTATAGCTCCCCAGATGGTAAGAACTGTTCTAATCTTGACCGAGCTCAGCAGCTTGGCACTGTGCTTGCATTAATTGTGCTCATTGCGATCATTAAACAGTCACTGGATAAAATAGATATAGAGACCACAGAGTGGTGACCAGCACTGTGGTCTCCTGCTCTCCACAACACCACACAGCTGTGTCCAGCTTGCTGTTATCTCCCCTCACTCATGCCTGAACTAGTACCTTTCAGTCTTAAACCCCATATAACCTCTATGCTAGTGCATATCACAAGGAGATTAGGGCTTAAATCCCTTCAGTAGGCAAGAAGCTGAACATGCCTGGTCATTGCATTGGGCTCTGTCTCCAGTTCTTGCATGCTTCAAAGGGATACAGTGCGTTGGCTGCTCATGTTTGGTATGATGGACTGGTGTCTACTCTCAAGCAAGGATCAGAGACCATGGATTCTTTGCTCCTTATAGATGTTTATCTCAGTTGCAGTTACACACCTGAATTAGAGGGAAAAGTGATATTTCAGATAGCATCTTGTGTTGGGATTAATCTGGCAAGATTTTGGTGGCAGGGGAGCTACAGGGGCTTCACTGACAGAGCCAGTGCTAGCTGGCTTCAAGACAATGGCCAAGGCCAGGCCCATCAGCCATGGTGGTAGCGTCTGGGATAATGTGTTTTAGAAGGGGAAAAACATTGTGCAGAAGCAACTACAATGAAAGAGAGAAGTGAGACAATATGAGAGAAACAGCCCTGTAGACATCAAGGTCAGTGATAAAGGAGGGGGAGGAGGTGCTCCAGGTGCCAGAGCAGAGATTCCCGTGCAGCCCCTGGTGCAGACCATGGTGGAGCAGCTGTGCCCCTGCAGCCCACGGAGGTCCACAATGGAGCAGAGATCCACCTGCAGGAGTGGGAGCAGAGATCCACCTGCAGCCCATGGAGGACCCCACACCACAGCAGGTGGATATCCAAAGGTGTGTGTGATCCCATGAGAAGCTTGTGCTGGAACAGGCTTCTGTCAGGAAGCCCATGTTCCTTTCCTGTCATGGAAACCCATGTCAGGACCTGGGGCCCCATGGAGAGAAGAACGCACACTGGAGCAGGTTTGCTGGCAGGACTTGTGACACTGCAAGGGATCTAAGCTGGAGTAGCTTGTGGCTGAAGGACTGTGCCCTGTAGAAGGTGTCCATGCTGGAGCAGTTCATGAAAAACTGCAACCTATGAGAAGCTCTTATGTTGGAGAAGTTTGTGGAGAACTGTCTCCTGTGGGAGGAACCCCACACTGGAGCAGGGGAGGAGCGTGAGGAGTCTTCTGCCTTAAGATGAAGGAGCAGCAGAGACAACATGTGATGAGCTGACTACAGTCTCTATTCCTTGTCCCCCTTGTAGAGAAATTGGGAAGTAAGTTGAGCCTGGGAAGAAGAAAGGAGTTAGGAGAAGGTGTTTTAAGATTTAGTTTTTATTTCTCATTATCCCACTCTGATTTTTTGGCATTAAACTAATTTCCCCAAGTCAAGTGTGTTTTGCCTGTGGTAGCAACCAGTGAGTGATCTCTTCCTGCTCTTATCTGAGCCCATGAGCCTTTCACTATATTCTAGCCAGGCATCTGTCGGAGGTACCCTTCTCATCATCCTAAACATGCTGCATTCAAAAGGGTACAGAGGTTATTAAGAGATGAAATTCCTGGGAGCCCAGACAACCAGCACAGGCTGTGAGCTTTCTGGTACATTTTCCCTTTATTTCCTTGTTTGTTTGTTTCTTAAATAAATAAATAAAAAGCCAAAACCAACATACACCCTTATTTTGATGTCATTTAGTAGGAAAACTCTTCTGAGCTGGTTCAAAACTTGAAAACACTCTGACCTCAGTTTCCTACTACAGATATGTCTAGACTAGAATTTGCTCTCCTGTTGTAACTTGTGTTTATTAGTTGTTTGCCAATTAGCTAGTAGAGTTGGTGAAGACATTCGTAATTGTAAAAACTAATCTAAACATTCCAAGAGGATATGTTGCAGCAGTCAGACATTTGTGATTTACCTTCACTTGTGCACTGAGATAACTCACAACTGTTTGCCTCATGGAATAAGCATTCATGGACGACTTTCATTTATAAGCACCTTAACCAACTTGAAGTAATTTACAATCAATTAAATTGGACCAGAAATTAAATTGGATCAGACACCAAAACCCATGTAATACCTGCATATTCTAATTTTAAATTGAATTTAGAACAGTGGTTAGTATAGGCTTGTCTAAGTGGTCACCGTGCTGAAGAATGTGAGATACATGAAACACTCTGACCAAAATAATATGTCTGAGGAGCCCATGGGCAGAGGAAGAACAGCCTGCTGGATGACCTCTCAGACACAAAGTGGGAAGCTGGCTGCTCACTGGAAAACTGAGGAGAGAAATAGGATGCAAGTCTTCCCACAATGGGTAATAAATGCCTACTGTAACAGTGGTTTGAAGAAGTAAATTCAAAAATGGTAACATCCTTTCATAGAAAGAAAGAAAGAAACTGGCCCCAGCAGTCTGTTTCATTTAATGGAAAAAAATCAGAAAAGAAACCCATGTCTTAAAGGGGGCCACAAAAATCACCTTTTATTTCCTTTCTACAGAGAGTGTTGTGAACCATAGAGTTGGATATTGGATTGGATATCGGGGGTAATTTGGGATCAACATGTCTTGGGATAGTACAGCTTGTTTACAAAATTAGATCTATGTTACCTCATTGACATAAAAAAATATTCAAGAGTAAATCTAACAGCCAAACATAGCTGGTACTGATAGTATTGAAATAAAATGGATCATAATGTACATACTACTTCAATAAATGTTTATATTACAACAGCCATTTGTTTTTATTCTATAGAGAACAATTAGAGGATGAGATATTAAGGATATACTAGGCAATAAATGGCTTTCACAGATGCTTAAACACCAAAGGGAAGTGAAAATATTTGGTAACTACAGCCATAATTTATGGAATCAAACAGTCCCTTCCTCCACTGTAGGCACTGTCATTACTATATAACAAGTGACAGGATCATTTATAAGATTAAAAAAGAGGAAAAAAAAAGGATTTTTTTTACCTGATGAAATATTGCCAAAATATTGCCAAAACCATCTCAAAGACAAAACTGAATGTTGTACCTCGAAAACATAAATTCTGGGAGACCAAATGAATGTTGTGGGAGATGTAGCATCCGGTAGGGACTTGAGGAACTAAGAAAGGTCGCTGAGATTAGGGATCATGTTAAATGATGAAATGCAAATTAGGGTAATCTCTCCCCACACTGATACCTTTACTTTCCTGCACCCAAGATATTATGATTCTGTTTTCAGAGCGAGAGACTGTAACTTGTCCCCTGAGGTCTTGTGCCTTATAGCAACGGGTTGCCCCATACCTTGTGGCCAAAGGGGAAATTGGAGGTCAGGTGACTTCTTCTGGCTTCACTTCGACCCTGGCTTAGCCACTGCCCCATGAGCTACTATTTTTTCCCGTTTCTTTTCCCTCTGACAGCAGCTGGAGGAAAGAAAAGGAATTTTTATGCCCTGAGAAATTCAAGAACTTCGCCAGCTGGGAGAAGAAGAGGAAGAGGAAAGCAGTCAGCCTCTCTTCTCCCTCTCTCTGCAGCAGGCAGATGATGCAGGTAGCACTAAAGGCTAGCTGGACAGAAGTGCACAGCCACTGGGCCAGCAACAGCCTCCTCAGCTGCCAGCATCCTGATCCAACCCTATATCCCTGCTTTCTCAGAAATAATTACCTAAAGACAGAACTAAAATCAATTAGTTGATCAAGGGAGTGACCTGTGTGGAAATTCAGTGATGTATCTGAACTCAGTCTATGTCAATAAAAGCTTCAGTCATAGCACAAGTTGAGCCAGGAGTGAGGTACTTTTCCCCATCACTTCATACATAGCCAATTCCTTAAAATTGAACAGCCATGTTCAGCCCAATTTAGGGTGTAGTCTTTTCCACCCTGACTACATATTTCTATGGTAACTACTGTTACCAGACACATCTGTGTATATATGTGTGTACGTAAATAAATCACAGATAAGGTACTAGTAAATGGTGCTAAAACTGTGTCAGTTCCCTCTTTGTGTTGCAGACGCCTCCTGTTGTGTGCTGCCAGCCCTGTTCTCCATGCAGGTCTGTACAGTCTGCATTTAGCAAAGACTCAGAGCAAAGGGCTGGGGTTTTCTACTTGAAACCTGTGTTGTGGTTTACCAGCAGCAGTGTTGCTATACAGGGCTGGCAGGGAGCAGCCTGTCTTCTATTGTAACACCAAGAGGGAAAACCGGGGCTTTTCTAATGCCTAATCCACAAACCAGGCAGCGGTTGCAGTTTTGGACAGAGAAAGCAAGTCAGTCAACGTGGTCACTCTGTGTAATGCAATAAGGAAGAACCACTTCCTAATTTGTCTGCTTTTGGAGCTAATATGTGAAGTAAGACAGATTTTCCATCTCTAATAATTAAAAAAATCATCAGAAAAAAAAAGACATTTTCTCCTGTATTTCCATATCACTTGACTTCATGAATCCCCATTCTCTTGACGAGGTAGGAACTGAGTGGTGCAGCCAGGACATGTTTGACAGTATGGAATTTTTTCATTTCTTGGATAATTTTTTTGACTTTCTTTACTTTTCTTGCTTCATACTTTCCAAAGCATAATGGTCTGAGAAGTAACAGGCTCTGTCATGCCTTTAAGGTGCTAGAAACTTTCCACTTGCCTCAAAAGTCTGTATCTCAAGGAACAGGTCTTAGACAACAAGAAAAAGCAAAAAGCATGGAATTGTAAGATGTTGAGGTCAGGAAGAATTTGGCATTGATGTAGGGGCTTACACCTCTTTGTGAGTGCAATCCCACCCACAGCAGCCTACCTAACCTCTTCACCTTTCTGAGAAACAGGAGACACTTTAAGTTGCAGCAGAAAACTTATTTAGCTTCCTTAATTTCTGTTGCAGATTTTGCCCAGAGGTTCCTTCCTCTTGGCTGAGTTCAACACACAGCTAACTGCTTTTCTGCCTGGGGCCATTTATAATTCATAAAGTAGGTGCCCCTCTGCCGCACTTCCCTGAGGGGCATCCTACGAGCTGTGCTTCCAGACCACGCCACTCTGTGGAATTCAGGGAAAAGGCATTGCATTTTTGGCCACTTTAATAAAAACACTCCAAACCCACAGATAAAAAGTAGAAGCAGTTCTTTTCTGTATATGGTTACAGTAAGAAAACAGAGAAGACGTGGAAGGTCTGAGTTGGGATTTTACTCCTTTTTTTGTGCCATATGTCTCCAGAACTAAGAGCACAGGCAGCGTTAGAGACGTTAGAGACAGAGACCCTTTTCAGCTGATTAACCCTGCAAGTATGTAACAGGACTAGGCTCCCTTCTTGCTTTCTCCCGGACTGTGTTTGAAACATGAAACTTCTGGTGGACCCAGACTGCTGGGAACCCCCTCCTCAGCTCCTCCCTAGTGTGGCTGCTCCTGGGGCTGGGATACTGGGGTGTGTGCCAGGCTTCCCTTCAGTCAGGAAGCAACCAGCACTACAGTCCCCCTGTCACAGGATAGCAGGTGGATCCCAGCATCCTGGGGTACGGCAGTGTGGCCCTGTCAGCAGGGGCTGGGCTTTTGCTGGAGGTGGCCATAGGATGTCACCAGCAGTCAAGGGACACCCAGACTGTGACTCTCCATTGCTTTTAGGCAGCTCAGCTCAGCCAAGGCGACTCTGCCTCTGGATACACAGTAGCAGAGCTCAGAGATTTAAAGCAAATCTTCAGCGCCTACAGCTTCTCAGGTGCCTAAACAAGTTAGGTGAAGTTTTTTTTGGCTCTCTGTCCTGTATGTAGGCATCTAAATTCCGCATGGGTTGCACTTCAGGTGCCTTGCTGTTTTCTTTGGATTTTGCCCTCAGCTCTGAGTGGGAGCTCTGGCTCACAGGTTTGCTCTGGCACGTGCAGCAGTAGGACAATGTCACCCATTGACTACATCCCAGAAATCCACTCCCTGTTGCCTCCTTTTCCCTCCCAGCTCTTAAACCTTGTGACAGCGATTACAAAACTTTACCTACTATTCTATTACTGCTCCCTTGCAACCAAGACTGTGAGCTCAACTTCCCAGTTGTCTGATCCAGTTTAAATCCATATCTGCCAAAATCATTCTCTCACTGGTAAAAACTCCACTTTCGGCTCAGCTTTTCCACCCTTCCCATATATATACATTCTTCAGTCTGGATTATTTGTTTACTTTAATAATAAACCCGATAAAAGTGCTGCTCCTCTCCTTGAGGTGTCACTGTCTGCCCCAGGCTGCTGCAGAGCTGAGAAGCAGCCAAGAGAGAGAGCTGAAGGGGTCTCTGTGCTTTGGGATTTGAGTCTAGCATGACATAGGCTACAAAATCTGGGCTTGTATGATAACAATCTTCTTTAATGATGGCTTCTTCCCCCTATGGCGGAGGATCATTGCAAGCTTTATTTTACCCTAATTAATTTTCACTCCTCTCTGCTTTCATGTTTGACGTTTTCCATCAAGTCTTACAGAACATATGAGCTGCCTGTGAAACTGAGGTTGTCCAGCCATTATCCCCTATAGCTGTGCTCCTTTTTTCTCACCCAGGGAAGCAAACCCACTGAAGCAGGATGTTTAAGGTATTTGCAAGGGGAACTGTGAAGTATTTGGCCTTATTTTTCAATATAAATGTTCTGGTGTACAGCATAGGCCAATTAAAGCCCCATTTTCAAGGGTATTTTATATGCAATCCTCGTATAGATGCACATACAATGCAAGTGACTACTTTAGATACAAGTGCTATACTGTAATAGTCACTGATCATCCCTAGTAAAAAATAATTCTAAGCAGTCTCAGATTTTGTTTGCTAGGAGAAATATTACTTACCAAGGGAAGAGTGTATGGAGGGGTCTGCCACTTGGAAAATGGCAAATTGAGGCATTCAGTTAAAGCAGAAATTATTGTTATTGTTTTTTCTGCATAAGTCCTAGAATTTGTGCAATAAATTGGAAATAATAAAAAATCAAGAGGATTTTTAATGGATTTAAAATGAAATATTGTAAATGAATTCTTGTAGTATCAGTTGCCACTGATATATAACAGCAGCAAAATGATACAGCAGTGCTCACCCCTGGAAACAATATTTGGCATAGGAGCCTTCAGCAGAGGTGCGAAAGAGTCAGAGAAATTGTGGAAGAAATGACTACAGAAAATGGCAGAACTGTCACAGAGGGGTAGAGAAAGCACTGGAGACTCAACTGTCCTCCCCTTTGGGTGTGTTGTTTTCTTACACATTCAATATATTCTTCAGTGTCCTTCTCTGGGGGACTAGTTTTTAAAATTTGGTAGAGCCAAATCGTGGTAACCTTTGAGCGGCTTTTTTTTTTTCAGTTTATTTTGCCCTTGTGCCTTGCTGGTAAATACAGTAATTACTTGTTATGATTTCTGTTTGTTCTTTGGAATATAATGACATGTTTTTACAGATTGCTACAGATTTATATATAGTCTAAATGACTTAATTAAGAAAAGTAACTTCCTCCTCCTCAAATATCTCAGTACTGAAAGATTTATTCATGGAAGTAGGCAAAATAAAATCATATTTGTTGACCATACCTGAGAGATTCAAAATTATGTGTATATTTTTTTCATCATGAAGAATGACTGGAGATGTGAAATTATATAGAGGTATGACTCCATCATCATTAGGAGGAAACCAGCCTTATTTAACAGTGGGCAGGAGGGGATGAACATTTTATTCAGCCAAAAGAAGATGGTAGATAAATTACATCTCCCTAAATTTGATCAGGACAAGGAGCATGTTTCATCTTGTGAAAGGCTGTGTAATATCTTTAATAACCACAGGAATGAAGGCTTTGCTCATATATTTCATTTAGAGTTTCACTTCCATCAGGGAAGGAGCATTCAAAATCAGCCCATGGCAAAGAAGAATATCCTGATTAACGCCGCTGCTGCATTTCCCTCTGAGGCTGTGGCAGTGTGAGCAGCACTGAGATGCAAAACCAACAAAGAACTCAGTGTCTCCCAGCAAATCTCTATCATTATAGAAAAATTGCTTCTTGCAGGAGAAATAAGGTTTGCCAATAAAAGTGCTGTTTTGTCAGGGCTGCTGCTGGCACACAGCGTCAGACAGGGATCCCGGCTCTTCACACCCACAACCAGCGCCGCCGCAGTGCTGGCACAGGGCTGCAGTGCTGCTCTGGCTTCAGATGCTGAGCAAGACCAAGAATAGCACTGGGTGGTTCGTTGTGTGCAATACTGGAAAAAAAATTGTATTTAAATCCAGTGTTTTCCAAAAGTAGCTAAACCCAGGAGGTTATAAATTATTAACCTGTAAAGCAGAAAGTTTAGGAGACTGCTACTTGTGTGTCCTGGAATAGTTTCTGCTGCCTTTTTGGGATGGTGCAGAACCTTTCATTTAGTTACTGCTTTCCAGCTGAATTCAGAGCAGCTGCAGTTTATCTTATCCTTGCTGCACATTTTCGCTCTAGAAAAAAATCCAAACAACAAACAAGAGAAAACAGCTGGGTTTTGCCTTGTTATTTAACTTTTTGTTGTGTTATCAAGATTTTCATTAGTTTCAGGTTGAGCCCATTAATTGTCTACCTACTGTGTCCTACTACTCTTTTGCAAGACCCCTTCCCATCAGAGGAGAGGGAGGGAGGAGAAAGATGTAATCTGTGGTTAGAAACAGACAAGACTAAGAAGCAGAGACTGCTTAATGACATTATTAGTGTTTTTTTTTCCTACTCTGAAGTAAATTATGTCCATTAGGATTAAAAAAAATACATACATTTGTTGGAGAAATGCATCTATTCACTAAATTTACCTGTTAATGTCTGGCATAAATTTATTTTGCTTTAAAAATGTAAATTTTTAGTTCCACAGTTGATTTGTGTGTTACTGGTTAACAATGAAGAATATGTAAGTAGAAAAAATGCATATACTGATGATAGGGAAAGTCAGGATGAAATTATGCAAACAAACCAACTTGTATATATTTAACCTAAACTCCTGTTTAAAATGTGGGCAATTTGAGGATGAGAAACTGCAGGATCCTGACAAGGCGGGGTGATTATAGATCTATGCCTGTCACTCTGTCCTTAGAAATGTGTGTACATGTATTTTTGAATAGGTATGAAGGAAGGAAACTGCATATATAAACTTTATGACAAATGGTATGTGATTTACTTTCATTTGTGTATATTGTGTATATATGTGTATAGAATGACCAGACTAGAAAAAATAGATTAGATCAATGACTTTTGGAACTACACAACTGAAATTGTTACATCTACAGGAGTATAAAAAATGAGAATTTTATTGCATTAAATATTGAATGAAGTAATGCAATCAAATATTCTATCTGTTTACAATTTAATATTTCTATTTACTTATGTTTGCCTTTGCTTTCTAAGTTTTCAATGGGTAATTTTTAAATTCAGGATGAACCAAACTCTTTATGGTGCAAGCTATTTTCTGAAGCTTAGAAGAGAAAGGATAATATGTAAGAAATATTGCTAAATAAAATATTTGAGGAAATACAGATTGAGGTCCAATTATTGGTACATGCAGGAATATCAGCCCTTATCAGTACATCCTGTTTGGGCTATCTTCCCACAAACAGCTTAGGTGTTAGTCTCACAGAAGCAGTGTATCATTCCTTTCCTCTGTTTAGTTTTGAGAGCTACAAATACTATAGAGGATATTTGTTTTTGTAATACTGTAATGAGGAAATAGATTTACTGGCTGCAGTCACAAAAATGTTAAGCAGATATTCAGTTGTTTAATCCCTGCAGCTTTGTTGAAAAATTTATAACAATACAAACAAATCATTAGAAAAAAATTGGACATTTGGGTTTATAGTTATGGGATATTTTTGTAGCACCCAAAGAGGTATGGGAGATAGTGTGGGTACAGAACAGCTACAGAACAATCAATAGAGAAGAAGTTACTAGTGCCACAGGCTTCGTGGCACAAACAGGGAACCCACAGCAGTGTGCCCTCAGGGCTAGTAGGCCAGGCTGGCTTCACGCCCTGGGAGGTATTTGCCATCTGGGTCTTCAATGGGAAGTACCTGTGTGAGGCAAGGTAGCTATATGCCAGAAGAAAGAAATCATGAAGCAGTTTTTATTTTTCATCACCTAGGATGGAACCATTACCCTAGATCTGGGGTTCAGCTATACGATGCCTTTCTTCTGTCAGGATGGTTTTTTTGGCATTTCCTTCCATAATCAAAAGATACATCTTTGATGTGAAAAGATAAAGAAAAGTCACAGTCCCAGATCACCATTGATAACCATTACTTCTTTAACTGTGAGCCCAGAGCCACCCTATCTAACTTTAGGCACTTCATAATAGGGATTTCAGTTCTGTACAGAAAGTGAATATCCTTCTGCAGAGAGATCTACGGCAACAAGGCTTTTCACTTGAACATCTCAAGTAAATCTCTTGCAGTGGAGGGGGCTGAAAGTGGATTGGTGTTGCAAGGCAGCCCTGAATATCAGGACAGACCTCCAGTGCTTCTGAGAGATCTGCTTTGTTCCTGCCTCCCTGAGCCAAGCAGACTCATCCTGCAAGCAATCAACCCAAAGCTGAAGGCGCAGAGAAATACAAGAAAAGAACAGCATGTTGCTCCATCTGCTTTGCTTGCAGTGCTACCACACTTTTTTTTCTTTGCTTCTTGGAGTCTAACAAGCCTGAGAGTTACTGGGTACTGCTCAGACTCAGA
This sequence comes from Calyptomena viridis, assembly GCA_013390005.1. Classification (NCBI taxonomy): domain Eukaryota; kingdom Metazoa; phylum Chordata; class Aves; order Passeriformes; family Eurylaimidae; genus Calyptomena; species Calyptomena viridis. The sequence continues at coordinate 179,172 of WEIV01004026.1, forward strand.
CAAGCTGTTTTGATCGGTCACCTGCTGCTTGTCTGCAGCTCCAGTGACAAGTTTCCGCTACTGCTTTGCCTGTAGTAGTGGTAAGGCAAACCAGTCCCTGCTTCTATAGCCAAATTGTCAGCACCATCCACCTTGTTTTCCTTCAAAGAACAAAACCAAGGTAAACAAGACAACTCCACAAAAAAACTCTGACATAAGAAATAGGGCTTATCTTCCTTTTTTTTTCTTCATCACTATTGTTTTTATCCTGGTCTCAATATTGTGTGTGATGTTTCTTGCAGCATATTACAGAGGGGCCTGTTGTACCCATAATACCTATGGATTTACACCACATTGAATATGTAATTTTTTGTTTGTTCATTTCTGCTCCTTCACTGGACATTTTCATTGCTGTTTTTTATTTTCTTTAACCTTGGTACTAGAAACAGTATTGATGAGGGAGAAGCAGGCAAATATCTCCAGCTGCTCTAGTCATGAAATAAGCTTAATTTTCCAGTTTATTAACTTTGACCTGAAGGGCACTTGTTACAGTTACCTCTTTGAAGGTAATATGCGGTCTGTAGAAAGTATTTATACTGCACAATTTCTTTCTGCGTCTTCCTTTGAATACTCTTTTAGAATTGATTAGGACTCTGTTAACAAAACCGGTCCTTTTTACATTTATATATATAAAAAGTCACCTTACTAACACACCAATATTTTGCAGAAATTCAGGGTTTCTGACAAAATTCTCTTTGTTTCAGATTAGTGACTTGGATCTACCCTGCAATCACGCTGCTATTACTTGTCTCGACATGTTTGTCTCTTCCTTTTTTAGGTGAATAGTATCAAAGAGACCTGGCTTCATCTCACCGGGAAACTAGAAAATTTCCTGCAACCTCAGCTAGAAGAGTAAATTCTTCTCATCTTCCAAATTTATATTCCTAAAATAAGTGTCAATGGAAACTGAGGAGCACATACTTCAGACCAACTCAGTGGAGAAGATTTTCAAGAACTTTCATAAATTACACCTCAAATCCGAAGGAACACCATTATTTAGTTAGGAATGGTAGATAGCTTTCACTGAAAAGAAACACTCTACTACTTTAAGTACTATGCAGAGAAATAATAAAAGATGGTTTCTGTTCATAGGGCTTATGAAGTACATGGCATTTGAGAGATGATTGGCATTTAGAGGCAAGTGAGAATAAAACTGAAACAATACTACTCAGCAACTGATATTCAGTAGAAGTGGAATGATAATTTTTGTTATCAAATTTGAGATATAGTATAATGCAGGCCTTATTTTTCCATCAGGTCATTTGTACACACATGTTTAATTGCTGCTGGATAGCATTTGGCATAGGCAAATCTCTGTTTATTTTTGGGAAAATAGGATCTCAGTCATCTTAGAAGTAAGAGAAGGTGGGTTTTTTTAATTCCACATTTGAATAGCTTAGGCTTTAATTGTTATTTATTCTTTAATTTATGTCAACATATGTTGACATATCAGCAGATGTTGTTCAGCAGATGTTGTATGTGCTATTGTCTGTGATCTTTGAGTGACAGTGTTGAAAAATCAGGTTGACATTAGCAAGTGATCCCATCTTGCAATCATGTACACATGTTTAGCTTCATGTCCTTCAATGGACAAGTCACATGGATAAGTATCTGCTCTATCAGGGACTTGAGATTATTTTCTTCAGACAATGAACAGCATTTGCACAGCAAAATTTATATGCTGCTCCAGTATCATAATTTATTAGTATTTTACTAGTGTTTAGTTTCAATAAAAGGTTTTCTGGCATTGAAATAGTTGCAACCAGGATTTTAAACACAAGTATAGATTATATCTACTCCAACAACTTTATCTCCACAATAAATATATACAAATTTACAAATTCATCACTCAGTAATATTCAGCTGGTGCTTAAAGTAATTACACATTCTGTGGTGATAACACATTCAAGGTTTGTTGTTTTTTTATGATACCACAAGCTGGCAAGACACCTAGATCAGGCATGTTAATGCTAATTGGCAGATAAAGCATAAATCCGAGGGAGTCTAGATTCCTGCCTTTTTGCCAGTTTTTTGTTGATTGGACACTGAATTCTTTTTATCCTAGCTTTTGCTATTCAAAAATGCCAGACAGTTTACTGTTGTCTTTCCTCTGTGCATTTTAATCCATCGGTTCTGTTATTCCTTTAATGCCTTGTTGTTTCTTTTTAATCCAGTAGACTAAAATGGTTTTCTTTTTAACTGTCTCTTAAAATCAATCATACAGGACTCTGTAATGCAAAAACCAATTGGTTCCAATGACATAGCTATAACACTGATGAGGTTTTTGTTTCTTGTTTATTTATATGAGTGCATGACCTAGTGATAATAGCAGTGATAAACTTCTTTTGAAGTATAATAGTTTGCCTGCTTGTCAGGTTATTACCTTTATAGATTGTATACAAATATTTCAACTACTTCAAGCTTTCTGGAAATTCATCTCCCTTCAAGGTTATGAATAATATTCCAAGACCTGCTCCCTAAATATCCTGTAATCTGAGTATATTCACCCTGTATTCTTTATTATCTTTATTTTTATTGTACAAGTAAATATAATTTTAAAATCGATGAAGGATTCCAGAGCCGCTCGTGCATGGTGTGGATCTTCTTGAAAATAATTTAGTAATTTATCACAAAAGGAAAAGTTTGGAAGCTTCTTTTTGAAACTGATTTTCTTTGTGAACTTAGCTCTGATTTTCATAAAAGAATAACTGTAACTGAAGGACCATGGGATCCCATTAGATGTGGGTGAATGTGTAAAGGCAAGGTCATGGGGTAATAGAAGACGAATATAGAAGACAAAATGATGCAAAGATTGTAGGTAGTTGTAAGCAATCCAGACAGAGAGCTTTAAAAAATTACTGCCTGCAGAAGCAAGTAGACATGCATTGGTGGCTACTCAAAATAATGGTATAGATTTAATGCATACTTCAGGAAGCCCTATGAAACCAAGAGAAAAAACTGGGAAGAAACACTCTATATTTGTTTTATTTCTTATATTTCCCCATGAAACATTCACTGATGGCTGCAGCTGGACAGAGGGGAGGAAGTGAGGTGGATTCCTGAGCTGACCAGTGTGGCTGCCCCTATGCTTGTGACCACCTGTCACTGGAGAGGCAGTAACTGACTAGTACACTTTCCCTGGTCATTAAAGTGAGAAAAAAAATCGCTAGCTTGTGATTGAACAAACTGATTCTTGCCATAGCTCATAAAAACTATTATCTTCCTTCCTTTCAAAGCAGCAGCTGCTGTGAGTATCTTTGTTCTCTTTTTCTAAGATAGTATCTCAGTAGTTAGCATGAAACGTTTGTCTTTGGCTACTGAAAGTTTACCTCAGATAATACACAATGTGATAAAAAAAGAAATAGAAAAAAAGAGTTTAAGGTTGCTAACAGATCTAGTGTGTGCTGTTTGCAGAAGGTTGGCAGAAGTTGCTTTATTTTTATCCCTATATTTTTGTGGTTAAGTCATCATGTATTATTTTCATTGAGTTTTAAGACACTCTGTGATCCCTAGGTGGTAACATCAGGCAGATCTACCAAATTATTTAAGTCTTGACTGTGGCTGCCAGCAAACAAATGTTCTATCTGCTGTTTGAGGAAATCAAACCTTCAGGAGGTGTGAAAACACATGCCAGAATTACAGACTTTGGATGGTAGCAAGGGACCCTCCTCTCTGTAGTACAGACCAAGATTTAGTCATCTGACACTGAAGTCCTCTATGTGTTTGTACTGAACAGCTATTGCTGTTCAATGAATTGAGGACTATATATCAATTATACAGAAATGTACCTACCCACTACTTTTTAAAGTGTCTTCTTCCAGTAGTATATGGATATCATATGGTCTTGGTTATGCCTTCTGTGGTCTCTCAGGGGCTTCTCTGAGCATGGAATTGTTGCTCCCAGCACTTTGATAACTCAAACATCCTTTCTTTTGGTCCACGATCTTATGTGCATAACAAAGACCATGACTTTGTGCTACATAATTGTGTTGGTTGCAGATAAGCCCGGATTTCATGCAAGGGAGGACTTAGTTGTGTGAGCCTCAGCTCAGTGCAGACAAATCTATGTTACAGTGAATATAANTACTAGCCAGCACCATACTGTCAATTCTACCACTGCATTGGATGAATCTACTCCAACCTGTTGACAGTTTGCTTTATACATACTTCTGAATAATGCTTAGGCTCTGTTCTATAGGAAGTTAATATTTAAGCAACAGATAGAGTGGGGTTAACTTACCATTACCTACAATGCATGAGAACAATCAAGTTTAAATAATAAAACCCAAATATTTTGGATTTCTTATGGAGCTGGGCCATATCTTGAGCCAGAGTTAATAATGAGATCTGTTCACGCAATGAAACAGGATCATTGAATTGCAGAGCTGTAAAGGCCCACAAGAGTCTAATCCATCTCTTCTAGTTCTAACAGACCTAAATAGGCTTCACTGGATGGATGTCTTGAACAAGAGTGTACAACATTGCTCTATACTATGCTTTTATTTTGCTTTTTGCAAGCTGTGATCCTACAAGGCAGTTCAACAATTTTGTTATCAAACATGGTATATGAATTTTGCTGGGACACATTCTCCTTCAGACACTGATGCTTTACAAGGAGGATTTGGACCAGAACTAAGTGTAGCTTCCCAGCTTCTGAAAGCAAGTTAAATTTTGAAGTGATGAGTTTTGGTTGTCGCTGTTTTGTTTGGTTGATTTTTTTNTTGCTTTCAGCATTTTTTTACTTAATATGAGATTTTAACAAAAGCATACCTTCCTTGTAAAATTTTACACATTTTATAGATTCAGTTAAATACTTTTATTGATACGTTATTTTATTCTGTAATTCATATATTATATAAATATATAATATATTTTTTATAATTTTAATTTCTTTTAAATTTATAATTTTAATTTTATTAA
>WEIV01004026.1:194412-205106 GCA_013390005.1 Calyptomena viridis
CCAAGAAACAGTTAAGTATGCCATGTGAAAAGGAGCAGCTTCAGCAGGAGAGCTTCACAGAGCTCTTGTCTTGTTTATTCAAATTTAGCCCACAGCCTAGAGTTGAGACCAGTTTCCTGAAAAGTGGGAGGTTTGAGTTTGATTCCTCTGGGGCTAAAAGGTAAAATATATTTTCCATGTCATGTTTAAGTGCTATGATCTCTTAGCCATAAAGAGTAAGACTAGGAATGTATAAAGGACAACCCCTTTGGGGGACTGATCCCTAAATGACTTTCCAGTGTAGGGCAATTTGTGGTCAGAACCCCAGTGGCAAAACTGTCCAAGTGTAGAGGTACAAATGTATTTCAAGAAGCAATTTACCATCTGTAAAGGCACATGTTTTAGTCTTGCTATATAGGAAGATATTACTTTAAGACCAGCATTTTATAGATTAAAAATCACCATATTGGCTTAAACCAGAAATAGACATTATATTCTGCCTATTGCTCTGCTAATAGATCTGTAGATGGGAAGTGCTGTGTGATGACTTCTTTAAAATCTTCCCCTGTGTGACACTGATCCTACATTACTTAGGAAAGAGCATTTCTAAGTGCTAAGTATGAGGCAGAGGAAAAGCAGACTCTGATTAAGGGTCTTGTTAAGGTAGTCTAGATAAAAGATTTTCTCTGGGGATATCTTGGTTTAGTCAAGGTACATCTGACACCAGAGTAAATGTCTATTCCAAGAAACAAAAATCAAAAGGATTTTAAGAAGCACTTGCTGACTGGGAAAAGTCCAGGGTCCACAGTGGTGGACTCTGTGACCCAGCTTTAGCACTGATTTGAGGAAGCAAAAACTCAAAGCTTCTCAGGTCTGTGGTCAGGGACCAGAGCACAGTCCACCATGGACAAGTGGGGGTGGCAGCCATGAGCCCCTGTCTCTGCTTGGTGCAGTGTAGAAACCAGGAAGACTTTGTATGGGAATTTGAAGCACCAGGAAAGAGCCTGTTGGAGTCCTAATGGCACCTTGCTGCAGCTTGGTCCGGAGTTTAGGAAATTAAAGACCCTAATCTGCACTTTATCTGCTGACTGCACTCAGCATGAATGAATCCCCATTTCCAAGGAGCACTGTGCCACTGACTGCATGAAAGCATCACTGTGTCTGGGAAGCCATGCGTGGATCAGACACAGTCCACTTGAAAGTCAGATAACTTTTCCTACAACCCTGAGTGATTACATTAAATTGCTCTATCTCCAGCATACCTGCTGCTCTTAAACTACCCAGTTACAAGGCTTAGAGGAGATGGATTTTTTATCATGTAAACAAATGGAGCAGACAGCATTATGTGTCAGAGACACCGGACTGCTTCATTGTTTTTAAACACTGTTTTCTCAGACAGTTTGCAGAGTTATCTGCAGACTGTCCCTAAAATGAGGGACACATCTAATTGATAGCTGATGCCCGGTGTAGTTAATACTGGTTGAATTGATGTTCTAATGAACCAGGGTGCAGCTGATAAGCTACTGAGCAACTTCCCTAGCTTGTTAAAACAGCAATAAATAATGTATCACTAGTTGAAGCCACAAGGCTGACTTCTTAGGGTAGCTGAGACAAAGCCAAATGCAATCTAATCCAAGCCCCGATCTCTATCTTATTTGAAAGGTTGCAGGTCTCTGATTATCATAGTTTGATAAGGGTCCACATACTGTGGATTTATAGGCCTGTTGTTCCCCCCATATTTATAACCTCATCAAGGTAGGGTTAGCTTTTTTTTTCTTTTTCTCGCTTTGTGAAGAAGTCTCTGGGGGATAATTTCCAAGCAATTGAATTTAGTTACTTCATACAATGGCAGGCGAAATTAGTGCAAAGTAACAGGAGCTAGATTAATGTGATTTCAGGAAATAATCCATAAAAATCTTATGAGGCCTTTAGCAGGTTGTAAATTGGATTTTAGGCACAGGGAGAGAGAAAGAAAACTAAAAGTCCTGAGCAAAATAATCAGTCAGTAATGAGAAGTGCTAACATTTTAACACTTTATGCTGAAATAAAATGCCAGAGAAAAAACCATAAAATTGATTAAGCGACTTTTTTAATGAGATGAATGATTAAAATTGTGATTATAAATGTAAATAAATGCCTTCTGCTTTTCTCACCAAACAATTAATTCATGTATCATCAAAGAGCTGCAAATCAATTAAAAAAAAAAAGAGGTAGAAAAAAAGAAATAGGTGTCTCAAACAGTTGTCCATCCCATCCCTGCAATCAGGATCGGATTTTTTCATAGTCTAGTCATGAATTGTCATGGTGTATTGATCAAGATTTGTGAGTGGGGAGCTACAAGTTTGGTGCCTTGAGTTTGAGGAGTGATCAGCTTGTCCTCTTGAAAAGGACTTATTTTCAAGTATTTTCCACATTTTCTGTAACCCCTTCAGTCCTTCTTTCACTGGAAATGAGAAATAAAATTTTGAAAAATTGTGTGCAATCCTGTTTTAGCTGCTTTATGGCTAAGTCAAGAAAGAATAAAAAATGTCTGGATCAGCTTGGGATTTTGATCAAAGCACGTACTTTCTGATATACTGCAGATAGCTTCCTTATCTAGAAAAAGTCCTTGATATCACTGTCTCATCAGAGAAGTAAGGGAATGGATGACTGAATTTCTCCCTATCAACATAGGGATTTAGGAAAAGAAAGGTCTTGCTTTAAAATGTGAGTTTCTTCTCCAAGCAGAGACAGGACAGATCCCTGTCCCACAGTCACAGCATGTACAAGAACACAAAGAGAGAAGGAGCTCTTCCGTCATGTTTTCATTAGCAAATTAAACAGACCATGAGCTGCTCAAAAATTTTTATGTCATGCATGCATTCATATCCCTAAACCATCTTTCTTATTCTTCCCAAAAAGCCTGTCTTTATCCTTGTTACTTGTCGGGGTTGATCCCTGACCTGTGCTATCTCCTGACAATGTGCTGGCATGAAATAATGTAATGATAGCTGGTACGGCTCAAAACTGTGTCAGGGTACATATGAACAGTGATGGTGAGCTTGAACCAGAGCTCTGAGAGCTCTTCTTTTGCTGCCACGTGTGACTGACGTAACAACTCTGTCCTGATTGTAGATGTCCCAAGTGAGCTGTCTGAGGTTTAGCACTTCATTGTAGAGTCCTTTCATACAAAACTACTTATTTGCACATGGTGGTGGACCTCTTCCATGCATGCGTAACTGAAAAAGTTGAGAAGAGCTAGCCTTTTTCTCCTTTGACTATACAGAAAATTTATATGCCTAACTTAGTTTTAAATATCTAACATTACCTCCCATTGCTTGAGATGAACCCCACCATATCTGTTCTGAATCTTCTGAATGAGAAATTGTATTCTTGAGGATCTTGAGGATCAAGGGCACAGAAAACACTGCTGGACCACAGCTGAATCAGACAAAAAAATCAGCATCTTCTTGACAAAATCCATATCCCTGCCACCCAGGTGGAGCACTTCATTGGGGACCATCTGCCAGAGAGTCCCTGCTGATTGCAAGGGCCTGTTGAAGATCAGAAAGGAGATCTGGATGCACGCAAGAAAGGAAAGAGAGGCAAACAGATTGTGATCTTACTAAACAGAGCCTAAGAAGGAGATACAAATGAAATATGTCAAATAAGCTGACTGCTATAAGAAGATAACAAAATATCATCCCAAAAGATTAAGGAAGAAAGGCTATGGCAAGCTTCACTGACAACATGGGTAGCGATATTTTTCTGAGTCATGAGGATCTGGGACACAAAGCTGAAAACATTAAGACCAGCACCCTACCCTCATCTGGGTCTTCCACTTCTTATTCTATGTAAAAACTTCTAACTGTTCAAAATAATTATTTTCCTGTGAGGTAGTACTTTAGCTTTCAGAAAAGCCATTTAACTGCAAATGTAAGAGAACAGATAATTGAATTTTCCAGTTTAGATTTGATCAAATCATATGAGTTGGTTATAATATGAAATGGAAGAAATTTACAGAAGACAAAAAGAATATTTCATGGTAATTTAAAATTAAAAAAAAAGCAAACTCTGAAGACTTTTGGGGGCATTGTTATTTTGAGGACAGAATAAAAAAGAATCTATGAGGGATTTTTTTAATAATAAAACAGGTAGAGAATGTAATTGGCAAATAAAAGAAACTATGCAAGAACACTGGAGCCATAATTCCATGAGTTATTGTATCTGGCATATTTTGTGATTCCCTTATTTTGCAAGGGAAGAGAGTAAAAGAACTCTTCCTTTCATCTGTACCACTTGAGCAAGGAACCTTAAGCTGTGAACTTTTTCAGAATAACACATATTTTCTACTGGACAGACAGATTGCATGGGCAGAGCACTTCTGTCCATGTAGTTTATGTGGGACTGGAATTTATTAGCACAGTGTTTTTAAAGTGCAATAAAATGCAGCACTCAGATCTCTCTGGGGATCTGTATTATGTAGAGTGTTGTGACTTAAAAAGAAGTACTGTCATATTGTACTGTACCACCCAACTCGCAGGAGCAACCATGTTTAGGTACTTAAAGGAAGTACTTTAGTGTCTGGAGGACAGTCCCTGTTTCTCGGCACACCAAACCTGCATCAGGGCTGAACGGGAGCTCTTCCTAAGAAGAGAAGAGGAAAGCAATCCACCTGCCTGAAAAGCTTGACATGCCCCAACCAAGTTGGAGAATTGTTTAGGATCTGCACAATTTATCTGCCCTGGATGATACAGTATTGTATTCAGGGCTGGTCTTCCAAAGTGTTGTGGCTTCAGTTGTACCTTTCTGATTTTAGCTTTACCTGAATAGAAGTAAACTATTATTAAGAAAGGGAAAGTTGTGTTTGGAGACTACTAGTCTAAAGAATTTCAATGAGTATAAAAAAATAGGGATGCTATTTGGAGCAAATCTATTTTTGAGCTAGTTCTTGCACTGTAATTGTCCTGAAATAGGTAGAACCTACTACTGTTGCAAATTCTATTTGAAGATCAAAAATTATTTTTGGTCAAAAGCAGAACATTTTTTTCCTTTTTTTTTTCATAAGTTTTGAGGTGGTTAGTTGAATTGTTCCTTTTTGTGAAGATGGAATAGTTTCATTTTTTACAGTTTAGTAAAAAAATTTTTTATATATATATATACACACACACACACACACACACGTATCAGTGGCTGACCTTGATGAAACAAAGCTGCAGACAAGAGGTTATTCAGGTTCACTTTGTTTCATCTGTATCTACCTTGGTAATTTTGGCTCTACTTGTTGATGAAGATGCTAAAGAAATAAGATAATGGCTTATTTTCTTATTAAAGTTGTAGTGGAAGAAATGAACTTTCTTCTCATTTGCCTCCTCCCTGAGAAACTGAATATTCCTAAATAAACTTCTCAGCAGGAAAGGATTTAGAAAACTCTAGATTTTATTTTCAAGGAATCTTGGAGATTTCACTTAACTTTAGCTCTGTCTCTCTTCCTACCCTTCCTCTCCCTCACCTATTTTACTGAGTTCTCGAAATAGAGAATATCTGCCAGCATTCAGTGTATATCCAGCATATACTGTAGACCTAAATAGTGTAGTCTTGCATTTTCCTTTGGCAAATATCTGTCAGAAAAAAGGCACAGGTTTTCTTTCATTGGTGACTATATGATTGTTTTTGTGTCACTACGGGCTGTGATTCATGATCCTTGTCAAATTTAGCTGTGGCAACTGAAGAGAAGGTGTGCATACGAGTCTACATAAATTTGTCCTCTCAAACTTTTGAGCCCTAATAGCTGAAGACACCGGAGATCAAGGAATCCAGTCCTTTCAGTGTTAGTGTGGATCCACTGTAGGGGAATTCTAGAAATCCCTCTTTTGAGAGGATTTGTATTAGGATTTTGGCTTTGTTGCATGGAATAGTGAATGAACCAGTAGTTTTTCTGTGTTTACATCCCTGTGTGTCTTGGAGAGCACAGAACATCAAAGAAAACAAAGTGTTTCATATGAATTCCTTCTCCTGTCTCTGTCAGATCCAAAAGATGAGGAGCATAAGAGGTATGAGGACATTTTGCCCACTACACTGCAAACCCAACCATCCAGTTATGTTGTCAGTTTTCAACCTCCTATGCAGTGTCAAGTGCTAGCCCCCATAAGATAGTAGGTATGAAGAGCAATGGCTATGTAAGTTTTATCTTCTTAAATTCCTCTTAGTTATAGCACCAGAGTGGCCAAGTAAAATGAGTAGTGTGGTACATTGACAGCACAGCAATATTTTTGTGCTCAGTTGAAGTCAGTTAGATATTTTGATTGCCATCAGTGTGTGAACAGGGTATGTCATAACACCTGTTCAAGGATGAATGAGTAGGTTCCAATGGTTTCAATATTCTATTAATATATTTGGGAATTAATTACATATTCAGAATATAAACACAGAATAACCATAAAGATTGTACAATTAAGATGTAAGCATGTCAGGAAGCAAAAATAAAGACAGGAATTTAGTTGTAGCGCAAACATATCCATAAGGAAGTGAAATCTTAATATGTGAAGCATCCGGCAACCTCAATAGTATGTGGCTTTACCAGCTGTTCCTTTAATTGCAGCATGGAATTTAGGATACATTAATGGTAAGGTTTTAATCATCTAACTAGAGAAATAGAAAACACTATGGACGCGACTATATTTATACAGAATCAAAAATGAAATTGTCTCAAACTTATTTAACCTTCCCTTCTCTGCCAACAGCAACAATAACAGAAAATCATCTGTGTCCTGAGGTTAAATACTCAGTCTTTCAGCCTGAAATGTGAATGTTTTGGCAGTGTTGAAAGTCTATTAAAGGAGAAGTTTTGTTTGAGACTGTTTTGGAACCAGAGCTATTTGGAGTTCTATTAGGCCCTATTATAATGGAGGAGTGTGTGGGCAGATATTCAAAAGCAACAAGGTTGCCACATCTTACCAGGGTATTTCTCGTCAGCTGAGCAATGGTAACTGGCTGGTTGCATAAACTTACCCTCCCTGGTTGTAAAGTAAAACCTATTAGCTTAAATAATGAGTCATTAAACCAAAGTAACTCATTGCTGTTGCTTGTGTGCCCATAATCACAGACTGCACTGGAGCTGAGGTTTCAGTGTCAGGTACTATGGGTAAGTTTTGAAGTGATTTTGGAGTGATTTAGCACCCAAAGTCACGTTTTTGAAGGTGTCACAGGAATTTCTCTAGCTCGAAGGTTTAGCTCCCCTATGTCTGTGTCCATTTCCCACACCATGTTTGAAGGGAGGATCTTGTCTTTCTCAAGTGGGAACTCAAGTCACTCAGGCCAGGAGGAAAGTGATGAGAAAAAGCCCTGAGGTTGCTTGCAAGGAAGGGAAGAAGTGGAGGAAATGACGCAGAGGATCCTGACCAACTTGTGTGGTTGGTGAACTTTGTGGAAAGACCTGGGGAGTCTCCAGTTTCTCATTCAAGGGAGAAATTCACCCAACATTTTCCCTGCTTTGTTATACTACAGCTTTGGTTTCTAAATCATTCAGACACTTTGGAAAATGCTGTCCTAAATGTCCACTCCTACTCATTAAAATCAGTGGGTATCAAAGATTTTCGGTGGGAATGGCAAAGAGGGCCCTTACGAAGTTGCACTCCCCTTGCTTGTGACATGAACAGAGTCTGTTCTGTGAATGTGGTGTTTTGTTCATTCCAGGACCATCTATTATTCTCCGGGTAACAGAAAATACCATTTATTTCCATTTATGCAGACTATAAATCAACATGATATTAGCAGCATGTGATCTAATGCTGCACAGTGTGCATCAGCATGAGAAGAACAAATCTGTTCAAAGTTTTGGAACACTTAAATGTCCCTTTTTCACTCCCTTTTTCTCCTTCCCATTGTTTTAAAACCATTTGAATAAGACCTTCTACAATCATTACAGGGTGGGCTTTTTCTCTCTGGGGAAGAAGCAGCATTGCTGGAAACTGCTCTCTTCTAGTTTGCAGGGGAGGAAACTTTTTAACATCTTTCTGTTTTTCTATTATCAGGAGAACAAACATGTTGCAAATCAACCTCCCAGACGTGGCAAAAAAAATGACATTTAACGACAGATTGGGAGGTTTTCAGTTATATCCTAGTTTTAATACTGTGAATCTGTGTATTACAAAATAGGAGAGAACAATATCTCATCATTGATGTCATTCATTGAGTACTAGCTGCTTGTAATGGGTTGACCTTGGCTAGATGCTAAGTGCCTGCCCAGTCACTCTATTACCCCTCTTCCCAGCCAGGCAAGGGCAAGTCTTGACTGGCAGGAGTCTGAGAATTTTGGAAATTTGTTTGTCATTTTCTTGGGCATTGTTTGTCCATGCAAATAATGTACAGTGGATCTGACATGCACTGACCTCATGATATGTGGTCATATACGTTTTTCTAGAAATCTTGTGTGTAACTAGGCTGGGGAGAGCAGCAAGTCCATGGTTATTTTATCTTTCTTCTAGTACTCTTCCCACAGTGACCTGAAGTACACTACAGGTCAAGCTAATCACAATAAGCTTCGTTGAGCCAGAGTGGCTAGATGACATAGCTGATGTTCAAAAGTAAAACAGAGCCTTTAACTCAGTCACAAATTGTCAGGAAACATCTTATCTAGATGTCCCTATTACTATTATAAACTATGAAAATATTGAAAATGTAGAGAGAAGAATGGTATCACCTTTCTCTGTGTTGAAAAATTAAGGTCTTGTCTCTCAATTCTATGTTGGCTTTTTTTTTTTAAGTATTTCAATCTTCCAGTTGCATCTTACCTGTAGCTTTTGAGAATTTATAAATGCAAGTGATATCCAAAAATCTATTAGCTATGGGTGGTGCAACTGTCTTTGCCTACTCCTTTGCATCATTCATTTTTTCCAGTTTTTTCTAAAAGCACATAATTTTTGCCTGCACTGACAGGGAGAATACTAAAATAAAAATCNAGATCAGTGTCTGCTCTTCTTTTTCCCCTCCCAAGGAAGTTGTAACTGCAATGAGGTCTTCTCTCACTCTCCTGCTCTCCAGGCTGAACAGACCAAGTGATCTCAGCCACTCCTCATATGGCTTCCCCTCAAAGCCCTTCACCTTCACTGCCCTCCTTTGGACCCTCTCTAACAGCTTAATATCTTTCTTATATTGTGGTGCCCAAATTTGGACACAATACTAAAGGTGAGGCCCCACCAGAGCAGAGCAGGACAATCCTCTCCCTTGACTGACTGATGGTGCTTTGCCTGATGCCCCCAGGACAGAGTTGGCCCTCCTGGCTGTCAGGGCACTGCTGACTCATATTCAACTTGCTGTTGGAGAGGACTTCCAACTCCCTTTCCACAGCACTGCTTTCTAGCATCTCATTCTCCAGTCTATACAAACATCTGGGGTTACCCCTTTCCAGGTGCAGAATCTGGCACTTTCCCTCATTGAACTTTGTATGTTTGGTGATTGTCCAGTTCTCTGATTTATCCATGTCTTTCTGCAGGGCCTCCCTGCCTTTGAGGGAGTCAACATCCACGATGGACTGAAATGTTGTTAATGTCTTAAACATCATAAAAATCATAGAAAGCCTTTGTATTCAAGCTGCAAGGAAGCAAGTGCCTGTTGGCAAAGCACCCCCTTCACCAATATGCTTCCTGATTGGAATTTGAACTGTGAAGGGGAACTTGACATAAGAGTCTAATCACCTGTTCTGAGCAGAAGTAAACAAGGTTCATCAGGTGGTGGAGGAGAAGGGTTTTGTGTGTGCGATGGTGAAATCTCTCCACATCAGAGTGGGAAAACCATGTACACATGCAACAGTCACATGAGAGGTAGATGTGAAATGGGTCATAAACCATCAAAAACTCCTGAAGTGCCCCACGGCCTTGTTCCTGAGGCCTTCTACCACTAGAGGACTGCATGTATCCAAGTGAGGCAACAAATCCAGAGCCTGTCACAAGATACTACAAAGCTTTCCCTGCCACAAGAAGAGGTGTCCGGCATCTCCCGAATGNTCAGAGTGGGAAAACCATGTACACATGCAACAGTCACACGAGAGGTAGATGTGAAATGGGTCATAAACCATCAAAAACTCCTGAAGTGCCCCACGGCCTTGTTCCTGAGGCCTTCTACCACTAGAGGATTGCATGTATCCAAGTGAGGCAACAAATCCAGAGCCTGTCACAAGATACTACAAAGCTTTCCCTGCCACAAGAAGAGGTGTCCGGCATCTCCCGAATGTATATTAATGCATTGGACTCTATGTTTTGCAGGACCTGCACCAGTAAGAAGACCAGAATAAGACCCATGAGACACTGCTGAGTTCCATGGAGTGGTGATGTTTTTTCTATTAATCTCTGTCACTGTCTTTCTTCCTGTGCCCCTCCTATTTTTCCTGTTTCGTTTGCTCTCTCCCTCTGCCTCACATTTACTGTTAAATAAAATCCATACCATTGATTTTTGCGTATGGTCTTATTTGCACTGTGATTCAGGCAGAGGCATCTCTAACAATTTTAATAACCAGCTCGTAACAACAGCTTCTCTGAGTTTTGTGTCATCTGCAAACTTGCTTAGCATCCCTTCCAGTCCTGCATCCAAGCAATTTTTAAAGATGTTGAAGAGCACAGGGCCTAAGATGGAGCCCTGCAGAACCCCGCTAGTGACAGTCTGATGTCACCCCATTCACTATTACCCTCTGTGATTGACCCTTGAGCCAATTGCTCCTCCGCTGCATGATGTGTTTATCC
>WEIV01004026.1:205312-219896 GCA_013390005.1 Calyptomena viridis
CCTTGTCATACAAGGAAATCATGTTTGATAAGCAGGACTTTCTTCTCATGAAACCATGCTGGCTGTGACCAATGACTGTGTTGTTTTTCATGTGTTTTTCAATACTTCCCAGAAGGATCTTCTCCATAACTTTACAAGGTACTGAAGTGAGACTGACAGGCCTGTAGCTTCCAGGGTCCTCCTTCTTGTCCTTCTTGAAAATCGAGACAACATTCACCAGCTTCCAGTCAGCTGGGACCTCTCCAGATTCCCAAGACTGCTTAAAAATCATCAAGAGAGGTTTTGTGATGGCTTCAGCTAGCTCTTTGAGGATTCTGGGATGAATCCCATCAGGCCCCACAGATTTGTAGGGAATGTGGATTATAATATTTGAAGCATATAACACTGTTGCAAATTATTTTGATCTGCGTTTGTAATGAGGGAAATGCAAAGAGCTAATGGCAGCTGAGTAATTACCTCAGAGTCTTGAGATGACTTGCACTGCTGTCTCTATGCAGTTTTTGCTGCTCTCCCCAAAGGACAGGAATGAATCAGCTCTGGGAGGATATGTACTGTCTTTTCTGTGACAAAGCCTGCATTCCCCAATGTGTTACCAAACTGATGCAAAATGACATCTCAAAAGCTCCCCCAAATGTATTCTCTCTCCTGACAGATGCAAACATGGTGACAGGGCCTTTTAGGAAATGGTGAGAGAAATAAGGTTGCTCGAATTGGTGGTAGTCAAGGACAAGTAGCAATATGTTTTACACATGAGGAGCTGAACTGTGTGACTTTCCTTCCTGGGATATTTTTCAGGCCAAAGGTTTAGGAAACTGAGGAAAGACTGGATATTTGTGTGGGTGAGAAGGTCATCCTGAGCTGCAGTAGAAAAGAACACAGGCTGGAGGTGATTCACAAGATAAAGCAATTTATAATGGTATAAAGGCTTTAAACTTTGTGGGAATCGAGTTTTCTGTGTGTGCCAGGGATTTTCTCGCATCTTCTTGAAAAAAAAGAGCACTGACTGCTGTTTTGCATCATTGCACTAGTTTGACAGTTGCTTCTATTCTTTCATACCTTTAAGCTTTGGGTGTTGAAGAAAGTAGTTTTACAGGCCTCCAAAAGAGCTCAGATACTAAAAACCTCCTGTGTAGTTATGGCAAACATGTGACTTACATTGTGCACTTGAAATTTACAGTAGGCATCAGATATCTGTTGTAATCTGGCACAAAATTGGAGGGGAAAGTGGGCAGAAGAAAGTGTGGAGCAACATTTGTGGAACAAAGATGTTATTCCTGAGAGCACTTTAACAGCTTTTCTGCTAAAGAAAATTGCTGGTATGAAAATCAAATTGTAAGTCTTGTAAAATGGTAATAACTATGTCACTTTGTTGTCCATAAAAAGATATATACATTGCTTTTATTAAGGACTTATCCTTTGTGTTCTTGAAATCACAGACAAGCATTGTACAGCAATAGTAGCATAAACTCTCATAATTTCTGATGTAAGTAGTGTGAAAATAGCTATGTGTCTTCTTGAAATATGCAGGATGTAGGAATGAACATGGCAGTTGGGGCAAAACTCTGACTTTGTAACAGAACAACGAAAGTAGTACACTTCTTGAATAATGTAATAATTTTTTCTCTGTGAAGAGGTACCTCTCAAGATTTAGGAATTCATTTGCTAAGTATTTTACTAAACATTTACGCTCAACAAATCAAACAGATATAGTATAGAACCTAAAAATATTATGAGTGGAGTGGAGGGCTGGGAGGAGAAGAGAATGGAAATGGGGTATTGGTGCTCCTTGGCTTCAGTAGAAGGAGGAAGGGGAGGGTGAGGCACTTTAGGCTAGAAGTGTAACTCCAATATGTGTTTGTGCCTGGAGTCAGAGCAGGAAGGCAGGCTCAGCCCTGAAGAGCTGAAGGCTTAGACTCTGAAAAAATACTCTCTTCCTAAAGGAAGCTTGAAGAAACAACCAGCGGTAGTAGTGCCCAAGACACTGAATTAGGTAGTATTGGGAGGTTTTTCACCGTGTAGAAGAGACCCATATCTTAACCTCTCTTTGGGGTGTCCAAATACCAAATGTGACAAGCAGCACATGGTTTCATTCTGCTTGTTACTATAGTATATCCAGACTCTTTGAAACTAATTTTTAAGCCTAAACTTCACACAATCTTCAAAACCTCAGCTTTTCCTCTCTGTCACACGAATTGGGTTGTGTATATCTTGACATCTACGGCTGGCCTTGCTGCCCAGCAAGAACCCTGGCATGAAGCAGCTGTACATGCCTCCTACTTACCATGTGTTTGCTAGTCATAGATCTTCTCTGGAAGCTCAAGGTTCTCATTTGCTTTTCAATAACCAATAACTACTGGAGAGCAGGTAGAAAGCCTGCTTGGAATGGGTTAGTGACTGCCATGAAAGTACCCATGAACTGCATTGGGACCATTAAAGATCCGTCGTCCAGAAGTCCTGAAGATATTTCCAGAGCTGAAGAAGTACAAATATGTGTTAAAGCCTCCTTTGTATTCTGTGATAAAAGCTTCTTTGGAAGTAAGCAAGAATCCATTTCTTGGTGTATAACCTAACAAAAGGTGCTTTTAAAAGGCAAGGAAATACAATAATGCAGGAAACACCACCAGCTGTGATCATAATCTAGCTTTATTTTGCCTTTACACACAACCATTTTTCCTCCAGCTTCAAACTTTGGCATTTCCTAGTCATGGACTTTAGAGCCAAACTTTTCTAGTGTGAACCTATCTCTAGTTTGAGATATTTATGGTGATGTTGAAATCTTGCTGTACTAGTGAATGAACGGTAGCGTATTTTGGAGGAATAATGAAATCTCAGCAACATGAGACCTCAATAAAGCACATTGTTGCTAAATCTTTGCTGACTGCTGTTTTTACGTGTGAATTATAAGGTGTGCATATAAGCAAAGTGCGAATTAATGAGGTTTCGCTGTGTTGAAATGAAACTGTGGTGGGACATGAGCTAAGAAATATGGTGTTACTTAGTATTTTGTATTCAAGAAATTATGTTTTTTGAGCAGCTGCCAGTCAGAGCATGGGTGGCTATGCTGAGGGCATCTTTGAAACCATATTTTTTTATGTATATTCCTGGGGGAGATTTTTATCCATCAGTTTTATTCCCATTAACCAAAGAGAAGGCTAAATAAACTAAATATGTATTAAAGTCTAGGGGGAACAAACCCATAAGCGTGAAGCTTTCAGGGATCCCATATCTGCTTGGTGTGCTCAACTAAAGAGGTCATAGAGAAGACCTACTTCCTTTTCCACTTGTGTGGTTTATCATGGAGGGTCATCTATATTCCACTCATTGCTCAGTCAATTGCTGGCCAGCAGTACGGCAGGATAGGTGTGAATACCTCATGTAAGGCAACCTGGTCTGCAGTTTGCTCAGCATCTTCTTGGCTGTCACTGGGATACACTGTATTATTCGGGCTTGTAGGTGGTGGAAGAGCTCATGCTCCTGAACATGCGGAGCTTTTGTCTGTGTGTGCAGGGCTTAACATCTGGATGGAAAAGCTCCTCCCAGATGAATGTAGAGGTTTAGTAAGAAGTAATGAATGCTGCTTCACCCTTGCACACATTGGAGCTGGATTTCTAGGATAACTGTCTCCCTGCCTTCTCCTCCAGGTTTTTTATATTGCTGATGCTGACTGAGGTGTCTGATAGCTGCTGTAGTCACAGCCATCATTGCAATAGCTTGTTCTTGTGGGCAGAGAATTCAGAGGAAATTCAGGGCCAGGTCATGAACAGCTATGTCAACCTACCTCTATTGTTCTATTCACCGCTCAGCCTCTCCCAGCCTCTCTTTACCAGTGGCAAAGCTATAGTTTGCCAATCCTCCTTTGCTGTCCTTATCGTTTCATCACCTGAAGACATCTGTCTGAGTTGGTGTTGAAGCTTGTAGATCTCTTTGGCACAGAAAGCTCTGCATTCTACTGGCAATCTGCAGCTCCTTTCTTCCAGACTGTGTATGTGGAATGAAACATAACCAGAAGCAGAGTAGCTGAAGTGCATCGATGTATGCTTAAATATGCTGGCTTAACTTTTATTTACTTATTTGCTTCTTTACAGTGAGACAACTCACCACAGTAGGAATTTTAAGCGCAGTGGGGCACGAAGAGTCTTATAGATCACGTGAATGATTCTGTAGAAGAATATGGGTTGGAAGAACATTCCCTCCCCAACAGATCTCATGGAGGGGATCAGTGCTTACTAGTTAAATGTTTTCCCTCATCCCATTTTGCATCATTGCTCATGATATAGTGAGCCTTTGTGCAGAACTGTGATCTTTTTTGACTAACTGGGTATTTTCTCTTTGTGCTCATAGACAATTTTACAGTATAGAGGTGTACAGTTAAAGCTTTAAAGGAGTCATATGCCATTTTGCTTGTGTGTTTCTTTGGTTTGGGATGAGTTGAGGGACAGTGTGGCAAAAGGCTGAGGAAGTGCTGACAGCTTGTCCATCCTGTAAAAGCATTCCTGAGAAGATGAGTGATTACCAGCCATTTAATTGACTTTTTGTGCTCTTCTCCCCTTCCCAGAGTGCACATGCATGCACATGCACAGACATGCTCTTCTACAATAAATCCTCCAAACTTCACCTGGAAAGTAATTCCTCTGAGTATTTCTGTCTGAGGGTTGTCTGTCTATGGAAGCAAAAGACTGGAGGATGCTTGGCTCTGGAGGGGAAATGGGACAATGTGAATGCTCTGGGATCTGTGTTGGTGTCAATGGGTAGCTGAACAGTTCGCCTAATGTATGTCTTTGATTTCTGGAGCAAGCTTTCAAGCAGATTAACTTTTACTGAAGTTTTCACTGGAATAAATGTTATCTTTGAATAAATGCTGTCTTCTTTTTTTTCCTTTGCTGGTTTATATAATCTGATTTGCTTCATCAGCTGACTGTGGAGAATCAGTTCTGGGTTTCCTACCTGGTTTTCTGTTTTCCTGTGTAGACATGATACTACCTTCTGGGTGAGCTATCTGGCTTAAAGATAAACATAAAAGACTAGATATTTTTAGTGGTTAATTAGGTTAGGCATAACACAGTTTGTCTGCTGCGTTTGTCACAGGTTTTGAAGTTCAGCTTACTCTGGGCAATGTTCAAAACAATTCTTTACTTCAAAACCATCTATTTGTATCAAAGAGCATGTGGCCTTTTTTCAATGGTCAGCTCTGTAGATGAGTCGACTCATCTACGTTGGTGAGTCTCACCTTCTCTGGATTTGGACTTTGGGTGAAGCAGTGGTTTTTGAAAGCAGTTTCACAGTGAGTGTGACTGGGTCAAAGTCAGAGTTCTGCTGAAAGGCAATTTTCCTCCCCTACTCCCACACCACATTCCCATCCCATCCCATTCTGTTTCATGATGTGAACACTCCTTTTTTTTCCAGCTTCTTCTGTGCTCTAGATAGCTGACAGAGCATTTCACACATGCTTTAGCTGCCATCAGTCTGCACACTCATAAAACTGGCCAGATGCTGTAGCAGATTGAGCACAAGACCATTCCTATGCACTTCCAATCTGAACATCAGCCAGTGCTTGAAGAAGCACAAACTTCTCTGGGAATATTACTCTTTTTCTTCTAAAATTTCCTGCCCCAAACTATGAATGAGTTGCTATACAGCCCATCACCTTTTTTGCCATCCCTTGTCAGGCTTTTCTCCTCATGGTACAGGGCTCATGTTGTGGAGTCCTCTCATGAGTGGTACACTCCCCCTGTAGCAGGTAGCATCTATATAGGTAAAGATATATTTGATAGAAGTTGCAGGATGGAACATGTGCTCTAATGACAACCCAAAGCAATGAAAAAGCTGCAAAGGCTGCCAGCATACCAGCTCTAAATTACTTCTGTTTAATTTTACAGGACTGCAGCAGTAACAGAGAACTCCTCATATGCTTCTCCTTCTCAAAGACCTCAGCTGACACGCTGTAGACAATGCTAATCAGGCATCAAAAGGCACGAGCCAGAGCTGTAGAGCTTTACCAGGACCAGTGCTTCAAACAAGCATGACTCACTTGTCAAGCATACCTCTCAGCCTGTGGAAAATCCTTCTGAGGGAAGCAGAAGAAACACTCTTTTGGAGACATTTAAAAGGTCCCTGGAGACATTTAGAACTAGACTGGACAAAGCAGTAGAAAGTGTATTGCAGAGAACAATCCTGCACTGGCATGGGGTTTTGGTCTAAATGATCTAATAGCTGCTTTCTGCCTCTAATTTCTATGATTTTATGACTGGAAATAACTTCTAACTTAAGAGGATTTAGATGGCAGGCATGGGCATGCATTATTTACAGCTGAGCCTAAAGTAACTGCTATATTATAGAGTGTGTGAGCAGCAGTGGTGGGTGAGGATTGGGCAGGTAAATGTCAATAGGAAAGCATGGAATTAGACAGCAGTAGTAGAGATGGGATAACGAGAATAGCTTTATTTGCAAAAGGAGTACTTCTGATTAGAAGAGATATGTAAGGGTCCTAACTACCACAGGTACATTTTGATATATTTTACAGTAATCTGCTAACTTGTTGACTTTTAAAATTTTTTTCAGACACTGGCAGTGGTTGTTTTGAAGGCATATACAAGAACGTGTTTAATTTTACTTTCTTCGAGAGAATGTTGCAGGGCTTCCTCTGATAGAGCCCAAGCTCCCGGAGCTCTTCAGTTTATTTTGCATGTTTGGAAAGAACTTCTAGTCAAGTAGAAACTGCTGTGCCAAATTGTGACCCACTGATCATGCTATGGAAAAACCAGCTCGTAAATGCACTCAGGGAATGGCTTTCTCCTCTGTGCTTTCCTACTCACTTGTTATCAGCCATTCTTGACATTTGCAAGTAATTTTCTCCCTGATGCACTCATGGAGCAGGGTTATTTATGAACCCTTCTTTCCTTTGTGTACAGGAGTTGTGGAAAGGGGGACTGGCTGGCGCAATGAAGAAAATCGGCATGTGGTGCAGATGCATGCCTGGTCTGAGCTAAGAGATGTGCCCCGACTTTGTGATTATGTGGCCATAGCAGTTACATAGTTTATTTAATCAAGTAGCATCCACTCTGGTGTCTTCATTTTCTTCATTAAGAAAACGAAAAAAGAAATCACTAATTATCAGCTAGACATGCAGATCTAATTACTGTGATTTTGAGGTTCTGTTTTTTGCTTCCTGACTTTTATGTTATCACTTTAAATGCTTCTGCTCAAAATGCACTTTTTATATATATGTGGAACTGGGAAACTTTGTAATAGCTAAACTGAAAAGGGAAATATTTTGATTTTCTGTCTGTTTGGATTCACATCCTTGGAGACTCTCTAGCACAAGGATGCTGAAAATGTAGCAGGATTAACTTAATCTTCTTCACTTTCCCCCTTTTTCTTTGCAAGGGGAGGAAGTATGGGATCAGGATTTCATGGATGGGACTGGAACTCCAGGGATGTAGAGTCTAGCCCTTACTGTACTGTGATCTTGGGTAAATCATTTAACATCTATCTGCCTTAGTTTCTCTTCTGCAATCTCTTCTTCAGACAACTGATGTGATGCCAAATTTGTGTGTTTAGAAGTGCTTATAAATCCTCAAATTAAGAGTGGAACAGCAGAATAAGTAACCCTTGATACTAGCCTCTTCAGAATAGGTGTGTTAGTATAATCCTAGAATTCACTGAAATGTTAGATTTTCCATATGTTGCAGTTTGATTGAACAACCAATCCTCCTCTCCTTCCCTTTAGCTTCATTAACCTGTTCTGAAAGAGGAGAACAAAGAATCAATTGAGATATGTAAGACTGGAAAGTTTAGCATACTACAACACTTAACTACAGTCTGCAGAATATTTAATATGTGGTTCCACTCTGAAGTTGGCAAGCTGAGGCAATACCTATCTGGAGCATTAAAGCCGTTGGACGCTGCATTTTATTCTGTAGAAATAGAATTTGCAATGGTTTATATTTATTGCCCCTCTGTGATTTTTGCATGAGATTTGTTCAGCTGACAATAAAAGGGGGTAGGTGCCCAAATGTCAGCTGGTCCAGAGACCTCAAGCATGAGCTGAGTCTATTCTGTGCATTGACAGCAGCAGCAGAAGTTTTGATATTTGTATTGATTCCTTTCACAGAGCTTTTCTCCTTACCTATCTTCAAATGCAGTTCTTCTGACTGCCATCATTTAATCTGCACAAGGGTAAATGAACATAACATAGTGAGCAGTTGTGTGGATAAGACATAAGCTGTACTAAAAATGTCCATTTCTGGTCAGACCAAACAGAAATGATAGGATCCCTCCTTTCATTTTAAAATATAAATATGTCATTTTTATTGTTACATGCTTCACCCTGCAAGTTTAATGAAAGTGTTGAGCTTCTGCTTTTTTTTTACTAATTTCAATTTTATCTGAATTTTGTCCCATTCATCTGTGGGGCTGCTGCCTTTTGTTTTCACTGCTTGTAATTCCTAATCCCTCCTAGAGATCTGACTCACCAAAAAATGACCAGACACACCTGTGTTGGGGAAATACTAAGTTTCAGTCAGTATTCAATGTGTTTTCATTGTTCAGTTACTGTTAGCTATAGGCAACAACACTAGCAGGGGCACATTCATAAAAACTATTATTATAATTCTCTTATTGCCTTTTCTTTCTTTTCTTCTTAGCTTGTACAGTTTGGAAATCATTATAAGCTATTCTACATGTTTATATACCTACACATTCACATTTTTTATTAGATACATAAAATCTTTCTCCCTTATGTACATGAATCCATAAAAGCAGCGTAAGGAGTGGAAAACACAACAGGTCTAGAGAATTTATGTATGTAAAAATGCTGCAGCCTGGGAGAGGGAAAGAATATATAAATGCTTCTTTCTCAATAAATTCCACCTCTTCAGCAATATTGACTATAGCACACACAAGAACTGGGTGACAGCTACTTGTCTGCTGTTATTCTCCAAACAGTCAACCCCATCCTCTGCCACATGGTGTATTTATCTTGGTCACCTTCTCACCTCTTCAATATTATTAGTTCTGTAATAATTAATACTGTAAGCTGAAAACACTTCAATAAAAGGAAAGATCCAGTGCTGTTGAAACACATTTTGACATCTATAGCCAGAGCTGCCCCAAACATATATTTACTTTTTTCCTTGAAAATAATCTGGAACTCATTTTTTTTTTAATTATTCTGATTGACAATAACTTACAAGACAGTTGTCAGTTGCTCAATAACATTGCATTTCACAGAAAACCTGGGATTTTCAGTAGATCACAACTGGTTTTGTTTTTTTTTAAAATCATTTCTCCAGTGGTAAAAGGAAAAAAAAAAGGAAAAAAAAGAAAAGAACATCTGTATTGCTCATGATTGCTTGAAGCTTAATGTAGATAGTTATGTTTCTACAGGTAAAAGTAGTTGAGAGAGGTACTGTTTAGTACTGAATAATTTCAAAATTACATGCTGTAGAAGACAGTAACACCACTTAGGAATTTTTTTTACAGCAGTTGAAGAAATTGTGTTTATAATCTCAGAATAAAAAGAAGATGAGTTGGGACTCATCATTTCAAACTCCGGCTCTTGTCACTGAGTTCTCTAATAGGAAATACCATATGAATCACTTTGCCCATCTGCTGGGCTGGCTCATGGCTCTTCAGCAGTGTAGAAAAATGGTACTTCGTGCCCTTAAAAAAGAGGCAAAGATTAATTTTCAGAGCATGACACTAGCCTAAAACCATGTTTGGATACTTTACAGTTTCCTCCTGTGATCTTATTCAGTGTCCTTTGGTTTGCAGTCTTAAAAAAATAGCCAGTCAGCCGTACTGCTCTGAATTTTTTTTCCCATTGACAAAGCAAGAACAGAAACTATTGCTTATTTGTCTTTGAAATACTTTCACAGTCCTCTCAAGGAGATAGTCACATTCAACATTTCGTTATTGCTGCTCTAAATTCTGTGCAAATATGTCTCAGTGTGCAAAAATAAACATCTTTGATAGATTTAGGTTTGGTTATCTTAATTGACAAACTGAAACTAGATCCACATAGATATGAAAATTCTGTGACTACGCTACAGGGTCCCATGGAGCAAGTCCCTTCCTTAAAATGCTAATTGTTCTTCTGGTATGGGACTATACAAAGAACAATAGCATATCTTCGGATGGAAAAAACAGCATTTATATCAAATGACCTCCCGGAAGCTGAATACAGAACCCAGAACAAGCCCTTTGGCAAGAGCTCACATGTTCTTGTATTCTTCCTTAAGGAAGTCAGGTCTTCTGGTTTCAATACTTTCTCTTTCCAAATTTTCAGACTCAATACATTTATAGTTCTGAAAATTCCAGATCATCTGGAATGGGTTTAAAGAACAGATTGGGGAATGGAGCAGATTAAGACAAGCAAACTCTTATTCCATAGAACAACCTCTCAGCATTCTCAGTTTCTAAAGCCATTCAGCAGACAAAGAATTGCATCAGTTTAACTATTTTCAACCTAACAGCCTTCAACCTGAAGCCCTTGGTAGGTAGATTTTAAGAGTTCTAAGAATGATTCATAACAATATAAAATCTTGCTGGTTTTGCTTACCTAGTAAGAAAAAAGGAAATTAGGCACACAATGTCTGTGTGTGTGTATTTTGATATTACTAATGCTTCTGCTAAATTGTCTAAAATAAAATAACAGAGCAGATTTATCTTTTGCATAAATAAAGTCATTTCTTTAGGTAGACAAGTTTTAAAATAGATCAGCTACAAACTCTTAAAAGAGTACCCAAACCATTTAAAAAAATTTTAGCTCCCTCCATGCTGATTTTCTTTGTCTCTGCTTTTTATGGTATCTTAAATGTGAAAGGTATATTTTTTTACGGCAAACTTTGCTGAATAAAGACATTATCTCCTTGGAAGATTTTAATTGAAAGACTGGTTAATCATAAGTTTTTCAAATGATTCATTCAAGCTTTTGTCTGCAGTCAGATGTGGTTTGGAAAATTCCAACCTTTGCTTATGATGTATTTCTGAACCAGAGGCAACCAACCAAACAGCATAGGAAATTCAAATTAACTACAGTGTTAATTTCATGCTTCTGAGAGACTGCTGGAGATTGGAAAGAGAAAATTTGCTTTTAGTGTTGCATCTGTTATTGTCCTTTCAAGTATTTTGGTGCCAAAGGGAGGAACTAGAAAGATGAACTCATTTTTTTTGCATTTGACTCTGTAATATTTGTTCTCCCATCCCCTACATACTAGTGAAGCTGGAATTAAAGAGATAAGTATAAACCTTATGCTGTGTGTATCTGATGCAGATTTACTGAGAGAACTGCTGAGTAGTCATTCTCTTGCTGGCATAGGCCAAAGTGGTACTTGCTGCAGGAGTATGCAACACGGTTTTATCCGTATAAGCCCCTTCCTACCACATTTCTGAATCTCTTATTTTGCCCAGGACGGTCTCCCTCAGCTCATCACTCATTGTAGGAGGAGCTGTCTTGCATCCCAGACCCCCATTCTGTATTTGGATTTTCTTTGTGGGAGAGAACAGAGAGGAAAAAAATACGTGTGTATGTTCAGCCCATGTTGATTGATTGGTCCTTAGCTGTGAAACAATTTTCTGTACCAATTATGTCTTTGCAGATGACAAAAGCCATTTAGTCTAATGACCATAATAATTAATTTTCATCATAAATCAGATTAGTTAACGATGCTGAAGTCTACATTCTTCACAGAACTAAAGCACAGTATCTTATGTGAGGTCTCAGAACATATAATTTGCTATATAAGGCATGACTTTAGAGATTTTTGCCTCAGTAGGAATAACGTTGACTGTCTTTGACCTCCAGGGTTCAGCAGGAAGAGCTACTCTCCCAGTGTCAGGTCCTTGCTAATAGCTTTTTAGCACAAAGAACCTCAGGCTGAGGATTCACTGATTTTATAGCATGTTAGTGGGCAAAATGACTTAAGCCATGATTTTTTCCTCCTTCACTGTAAAAAGTTTTGATAGATCAAATGGTATTATGGGGACAAAGCAAAGGTTTATTGTTTTATTTTCACAGTTATATTCTTGCTGAATTTTTATAAAATTTTGGTCCTGTGGTCACTTTAATATACAGAAAGACCATTTGCAAAACATCTAAATGGGTAGTGAGCAAACAATAGAAGTATCTGTTGTATTTGTAAAGTTTTGTCTTTTGCAAAAGACAACCTATTTTCTTTCTTCAGAAAAGTCACAGGTTTCTTGAATTAAGAAAGGTGAGAGGTGTTCTCTACAACAATTTTGCAGAAAGGTTGCATTTATTATTTCAGGTAAGAAAACCTAGTCAAATACCTCACTGATGTATTTCATTTTCTCCATCCTTGAAGTCTGTGTGCTAAGATAAATTGCATGCTTTTATTAATTGTAAGTATGCAATGAAGCATGTGGATAATCAGTGTGCAGCTTGTGGCTATTGATGATTTTAATTTAGGATATTAAACTGTCCATTATTTTTGGTGTGAAATGGGCCACCACATCATGTGTTGCTGTTCTTTCACTGAATGTAAAGCATTGTCAAAGCACAGATCAACAAACTATGATTGGTGACAAATAAGCAGTGAATCATCTGCTTTGCACATACATGGAGGAAGAGCAAAGCCCTGTAAATATAGCCAATGCTACTGTGACTACCCTTGCCTTTCTGATGGGTTCAACGAACACACTTGGAGATGCTGTTCTGTTCACTTGCTTCACTGAAGGAATTGTATTGGGTCAAAATATGTTTTTTAGAGCAAAAGCCAAAGAGAAAGGAGTGACAGGAAAACAGAAAGTGAAGATCTGTAAGCACTTCATTGATAGACTTACATTTTTTACTTCATGTTCCCAGAAAGATAAAAAGAGAGAGAGAAGTAGATACCCAAACTGGAAACCTAGACATGGAAGAACAAAAGAGCAGATGGGAGATTGCATAGACTATATGAAGAGGTGGTAAGAATTATTTTTGCTGGAGAGGATGCAGCTATTCAGGGTAGAGAGATGACCTGGTAAATCTGTGCCCAACCAAGGAAAGTTGGAAAGTATTATTTCGTTACATCGTGCCTCATTTCTATTCTTGTCATTAACTCATAACTGATTAAAATAATGTTATATGAGCTGGCACAGCCTTGTCAGTTCCTCTTTGTACAATACTGTTAAATGCAGTGCTTTTCTCCAGCAATAACCTAGTCACATCCAGCTCCTAGGTTAATTTATAGACTTAATTTTTAATCCGTGTATTCCATTAAAATTGAATTTGTTAAAAGAACATCACTGTCAGGATTGTGGTGTATTTCCTGCATAACAGCACTGCACTTGGACTCTGAACATTTTGGACTATTTAAGCATTCCAGTTTCTCAGATATCTCCAAAAAGGGAGAAGAGTTAGAACAATACCACACGGTAGATCTGTAAAGGTTGGTGGTACTGCACTGTGACAAAGCTGGGGAGAATGCATATACCTTCTATCTTGGGCACAATGTGACGGCAGCACTGCTGGCTCTGTTGCAGGAGAGCTCGTGTCTCTCCTGAGGCACAAGAAACAACACTTGCTGCAGCAGGAAGGCTCTGTTCCCGCAGGTGCGCCCAGCCCTGGGGAATCTGTCAGTATGTGTTTGCTCAGGCAATCTGGAAAACCTCCTCTTACATTTTAAATATATGTATTTTTTATATATTAAAAAATTGGTTTCAAGTTGTTAATTTTAGTCCCCAAATATTTTACTAGCCTGCAGTTGGGAAGTGGTTTCTTAATTAAAATAAAAAAAAATAATGTGAAGCATGTAAGGACATAAATTGAACTAGATAGATTTTACCCATGTTTAGTTTCTAATACAGAAAAGGCCCTGCCATAACTACAAAGCAAGATACAGGTCTTGAGATATCTACTTTTAAATTTTTGTCTGAACTAACTTTATATTTATTCTATCATACCAGTCTATGTTCTAAATAAATACCTTATGGAGGGGGTGAGGTGAAATAGCTGAATGCAGAGTGCACTTTTTCATGTTAGGGGAAAAGCAAAAGCAGTAGATCTCAGTTTTATTTCTTCCACTTCAACACCTCTGAGCCTCGTTTTTGTGACTATTTGCTTCAAATACAAACTAGTGAGTTTTCAGAGTTTCCTTTCTCTTTCTTCAGTAAGAAGTCAAATGTAGTTTTTGTTTTCAAGAAAATAGTGCAGTTGATAAAGAAAGCTTATATAGTGTTTGTAAATAGGAAGAAGGGTCTCAATTCTGATCGCCATAAAATCAAAAGGAGACCAAATATTGTCAGTGCATTCAGGTTTATTCCAGCTGTGGCCAACAAAGGAACCTCTTCCCCCAGGATTTCCCCCCCTCTATCACTCTCATTTGGGAATACTGTAGCCACTCAAGCATCCTTTGCAGTGCTTTGGAAATGAGGCATACAGAAGAAGGATGTTTTAGCTAAGAAGGTAGGTTCAAATTCTACAGGAACAAGTGACAGCTTGATCTGTCTGTAACTTAGTTACCTCATCTGTAAAGTACCCTTTTATATTAACTTTTATACCACAGCCATTGCTACCAGAGCTGAATGTCTGCCAACTGTGCATTAAGCTATATGACTGCTTTTGGGTTTTTTTGGTTTTTTTTTT
>WEIV01004026.1:219903-247762 GCA_013390005.1 Calyptomena viridis
TTTTTTTTTTTTTTTTTTTTTTTTTATATAGGAGAACATGTGCACACAGTTTGGGGCTTTGGGGTTACTACTTGCCAGAGTTTCCAGCTGACCTGGCTGATTTTGGTCTTGCTATTGCTATCAGCACTGCTAGGGCTGCTTAGATGGATATGCAACATGAAGCACTTGATGCATATTTGGAGATAGCATCATCACTTGGGTTTAGTCAGGTTTTTAAGATATGGGATTTTTACAGATAGACATCTCTTTATACTTACATTAGAGAAGACAAGGCAAAGAATTGAGGTTTGTGTTTGAAACAGGAGGTAGTTAGATTTGTCATGGTCTTTATTGATGGAATTATTTTTTAAAAATTTAATTTAAAAATAATTATAATTACTTTTTTTAATGGTGAACACCATTTCTATCCCCAGAAAGTCCTTGCTTGCAGAATGTGTTATGTTGCCCTTCAGGGAAAGAACTGCATTGCTCCAGGGACTGAAGATCTTGACCATGCTTTACATCTTTGAAGTCTGAACAGTAATTCAGAGCCGCTGGGCTCAGCCCATTGAATGGCCAGACCCACCTTTATGCAACGCTGCTTTGATAACATCCATTAGTGTCTGTAGGAGGTTCAAACACTGAAAAATAATGTCTAAGATGGACAGACATATTTTTTAATTGAAGGGAGTGTCCAAATACAAACAACCTGTGATCTAACCGTGCAACACAAGTTTGATGAACTACCAGGAGACAGAGGTGAATTAGGAGTGAGGTGACAGCCAGAATAGCTTTGTTTTACTCATGTTTTACTCATGGGTTTCCACATTAATGTTATTTTAACACACATACACACATACAAACACACATACACACTCTCTCTCTAACTGACTTTTCCTGAATAAAAACCTCAGGCATTACTCCAAACCATTACACCACAGTCTACTCTGAGCAAAATTGACAATTTCTGCTGTGAGTGCCTTTATGGAACTGAATTTTAAGACTAAGCTGCTACACAGTATCTCTTTTTTGGTTTTTCTTCTGTTACAGAACATCCTTATTTGCCTATCTGGCATAGCTATTGTGAGTTATATTTACTGACTGGAAACTTGGCAAGTCTGATATTTGTTCTTGGTAACAGGATACTACCCACAGTTTTTACTTACCAGGCTCTGTAGCAACCAGGTGGAACATACATCATTAGTTTACTGAATAATGAATATACTTTAACTCATGATTCAAAAATGCTCAGTTACAGTATATTAAATTAGTGAAAAAAAAAAAAAGAAACTGGCTTTCCATAGTAGAATTAACAAAATCAAAATAGGCTTTTTATCAACTTTATTGAAACTAATTCAACTTTCCAAGAACTAAAAATTGGTTTCCTGTCTTGACTGTTTTGGAATTACTTACTGTCATCTGTTTCAGACGTTAAAGGATATGATTTAATATCAGCAATAAGACCTCTATTCCTACTTTAGAAGGTGTTAATTATTTAAACACTACTCATTTAAATTTGTTTCCAATCACTCTTTTGAGTGACTTGCTTTACACGTTTCTTCATGTGTATTTTCTGCATGCACAAATAAAACTGGGGATAAAGTGCCCCCATAAGTAGCTTTATTTCTTCTCTTTTTAGCCTAGCTTTTGATAGACAGGTAGAGACAGAGGGACATTTAATGGGTTACAGTTTTCAGTGATGGAATAAATATTTAATACATCATTTTTATCTTCTTTGTAATAATAAAAAGTTGTTCTCTTAGGCAGAGTGCTGTGGTTTCTGCATGCTAATGGCTGTATTCTATGTGAGTGAATTGTGAAATGGGTCACAGTTTCTGAAGCATTCGTGGAAGCTGGTACAATATAGACTTCTTCTTTGAGAAAAAAATGGGGGAAACATCTCTACAATAACTACAGTAATTCCTCCATGCATATGATCCCACCAGTTGGTTTACTCACAGTGACAAAAACACAGTAAGAGTATTGTCTGGTTCTTTAAAGCTACTTCTTCATAACAATAAAAAATGTCTCCCTTGCTGTATATGTCAGAATTTTCATCTACTGTCATGTTAGAGTCATCCTACCTATTTTTTTATTTAACCTTTGCTTTGCTTTACAGCTCTGCACCAGAGAAACAGGAACTCTTAGCTCTGTACAACAGACCTCTGTCTGATGTGAAGTGAAATTCTCGTTCTGCCACAGATAACTTGTAATTTAACACACAATTCTTGTCAGTAGAATAACATAAGGGAAAGCTAGACCAGAGGGAAACCAGGCATAAGAGAGGGAATTTTATGCACCACTGTGAAATGAGAAGCTGACAACTATAGGTATTTCAGTTCTACAAGGAAAGTCATTTCGTCCTGGTAATAAATGGAAAAGGTGGGTGTTTGTTTAGATTTAGGCCACTTGGTAATGATTTTAACACTCAGCTAAGCCTCCTGCCAAGACAAGCACTCCAAGGCCAAAATCTGTAATGAACTCTCATCTTCTCAATTATAGATTCAGCCCTGACCAAAGTGATATCCAATATTCTCCTCTGCTAGTGCAGAGATGTGCTGATGGACGTGCAAGCAGCCAGGCTCTGCATGGCTCCTGCAGCTTCCCAAGACCCCACAGCCCACCCAGCTGCCACGCTAGGGCAACAGCACGTGACACCTCCCTTTCTCCCTTCTCCTTGCTCCCCTGTCTCTGTTTCATGGAAAGAGTGAGCAACAAAGAGAAATAGTGCCAGTGGTGCTGAGGAGTAGGAGGAGGGAAGGAAAGGATGAAAGGACTATCCTCCCTCTGCCTATGGGATCCTCCCAGCCTCTTCCAGTGGGTGGGAGACTGAACTGGTGGAGCCAACTTGTGATTTTGTTGGCAGGTTTCTGCTGGCTGGCTGAGTGTGGCCATGGCTTCCGAAGCACTGTGATGGTGGGCAAGGGATACCATACTGCTCTTCGTCAGTGTCCAACACCTTCTTGCTGCTACTTCAAGTGATCTTTAGTATCTCCTCCTCACTTGCACTTGTCACCAAACTCGCTCTTTCTGATGCTTGTCCAGCAAAAAGCATAGAAGGTAACTTTCTTTCCAAGACTTATATTTCATAATTCATCCTCCTGGCTTAATTCCATAACTTTTTTTCTTGTGCCTTTTCCCATTGCTTTCACTTGTTTTTTCCCTGGATGTTGTCATACGTCATTGCAGTCATATATTTGTCTTTTTATCCATATTAAAATAAAAGCATCGTGACCCTACCTGCCTACTGGCTGGTCCAACTCCATCTTGGTTCTCTCTTATAACTCCATAATCACCTATCTCAAACCAATTCCCATTAACCCTACACTCACTGAAGACCTCATAAAATCATGGCACACGTTTAAGAGCTGGAGACAGTAATATTGAAATTGATATTTTTTTTGGAGAAGTGTGTATGTATCCACATTGGGCATAAAAGTGTACCCATAGTTGTGGGGTTTAGGCAGTGGAATAAACTCTGACGCAGCTTTTCCAGCGTGTTCTGCTTTGTGCAAAGAAGCACAAGCAGGGGCTCTGAGGTGCTGCTGTGGATGCCTGCTTTTTACAGCAACTTGTTGTCTGCTGCTGAGCTAAGTTGTCTACTTTTTTGCCAGAAGGTGAGATGTAAAGAGAAGGATTACAAGATATGGAAGAAAATGAAAATTATTTGCTATGTGGAAGGAGCAAAAGAATGTCTTTCTGCCATAGAGTCAGAGACTATGTTTAATTCAGAAAATAACTGTGTGAAATAAATAAATAAATGAGGAAATCAAAACCAAACCCCCACAACCCCAGACTAGGTCTGTATTATGCAGAAGTTCTGATTTTTGCTCAGAACAATGAGTCTGTTTCAGCAAGAAAGCCTTTCTCAATCCTTTGTGCTTCCTTAAATAGTAAAAATTCTCTTTATATGGTTTTGTGTTCTTCATTTATACTGTGTTACAATTTTTTTTTCCATTCAACAGCTGGCAGTGGGTGACAGAGTACAAGTGCTGTATGCAATACATAATACAGTCAGTCTAGTCTTCCAGTTGTCAGTCATGGGTACTCAGTCTTTATATCTCTAGTCATGAGTTCAGTGTGACTTCTGAACAACTAAGAATCAGAAGTTTTGGTCTCCTGTTCATTAAAAAAAATGTACAATATGTTTGGTACAAGCCTCAACAAAAAATTAAAATAATTATTATTATAACTGTTATCCATATTCTCAGTATAAATCTGGTTTTAGTACCTTTTTCTTCTAGTTACTTGCTTATGTACAGCAATCTTGGCAGAAGGCAGTAAATCGTATTTACGTTAATTACTTAATGTTTCTGAATTGCTTTGAACATGAAGTGTGTGCCAAGTATTAGTAATATAACATGAGACAACATAATAAGCTGGGGGGTTCATCTTCAGTTTCTTTTATCATGCATTAGTACTTAGGCTTTGTTTGGTGCTATATATAGATTATACATATAATTATTTAAAATCACTGCAGATTGAATTCCTTCCCCTCCCTCACTCTAAATGGAGAGAGACATAATGTGTAAAGAAACAATATTCAGAGAGGATAACATTCTTACCACGACCCATGACTGAAAGGGCTGTACTGTGATCCCTAAGCCAGGAAAGAGTAGTGCAGTCACCTAAACACAGAATAAATTAGTCTGTTTAAGAAAAATCTGTATAACTATCATCAGTTACAATACGTATTATTGTTTTAAAAATATCAAGTTCTCCTCCTAACAAGATGATCAAAAAGTAGATTTTTCTCATTGCTTGGAAGTTGCACTTTTGTGTAAGCTCAAGTTCTGAATGTTGTGTTTTCTGAAGCAAAGTTAAATTTACCTTGTTAATTCTCTTGTCTAAATAATTCTGTATATTAACTAACTAACACTTCGAAGACTCAGAAGTGAATTGCTAAGGTCTGCATTTTAGAAAAAAATTAATTTTCTGGGTAATCCAGTATCCTGCAATACAGACAGCAATTTTCCATTGCAAAACAATACATGACATTGATATGCCTCACAGCTTATTTACAGATGGAAACTGTTGAAAGTATTTGCCTTTTTCAAATAATTTACAGATTTGTCAACAATAGCTAGCAGAAGGTCTGTACTCGCCTATGGATTTTCAACTTTTAATGTCTTGGGTGGGTTTAGGAATTTCTATGTTCTTTGGAGATGTATAAAATACTTTTATTGTGGCAGTGGTCAGACTGTTATAATGATATGACCTATTTATTTAGTAGTTGGAAATCGAAGTGGTCATGTTAATTCCTTTGAAGCTGCTTTGAGGCTTGGATTGGTTCTATTTCAGTAGTGGACATTTTATAATCTAAATAAATATTATTTCTCTTTTCACTCCCAGGCCTTACACCTTTCATATGACAAACGTGTCTATGTATGTACAGACTACAGAGCAAGGGCATTTCCTGGTAGGCTGGTATTCAGGGTACACACACTGTCTCCAAAGGTATGGGTTGCACATTCTGAAGGTCTGTTTCACAAAATAAAATTGGTTTGGTTTTTTCCCAAGCAAACTTTTTTTTTTAATCTGTCATATTTTCTTTCCATGAAAACATTGACTTTTTGCCAGAATGAAGGAAAATAACCCTCTGAAAAACTTTTTGAAAAACTATTAATTTTTTTCAAAATATTTTCATGGGCAGAGTCCTTCTTTTTTGATCAATATTAATATTAATGTCTAGGTTTAAGAGACCAAAAGCTAGAGCATGTGTCTAGCAGACTAATAGAGTCTCTGTAAGTGCAATTGTTTTCCCACCGAGGCTCTGAAAATCAAGGCCTATATGTTTTCTGCATCTCACACAAAGAATAACTTTAAGGGCTTAAAAAGAAATCAAATAATATAGCAGGTTGACTAAGTGTATTGAAACAAAAATCCAAATCTGAAAACCCAACACATCATAAATAAAATGAAATGTATCCAAAAATAATTAAAATACAAATCATGAATCAAAAAAAATCCCAACAAACCCAAACAAAAAACAAAACCCCCACATTAGTCATGCTAACTTGAAACCTAACTTAGGCAAGGCAGTTTCTTTTCCTTTGGTTTCCATTAACATAAGATTTTATGAGTACTCATATCAAATTACTACATATTATCTGAAAGTGCAACATAAGATCTGTCTGGGCAGTCAGTAAGATGTCATTCATTATTGTTTCACCTTGGGGACTGGATATTCAATCTGAAAAAATAAACACTCAATGTATGGTCCATCCGTGTGCCAGGACCTTCTGTTACAGCTTCCCTTCTGATATACAGTTCCTATCTGATACCAGATTAAAAAAACCCTATCAGATTCACTGAAGTTGTAACTTACTCTTAAAATACCTAAAATATTTAGCTCCCTGGACCTGCTCATAAAAAAAATAAAAAAGTTAAGTATTGATATGTGAAGTGCTGCTCCTATTTTGAAAGCTCAGTAAATGTTTAATGTCAGTTTTGCCCGATCTTGTGTGTTTATAAATTGTATTCTGTCGATTCATTTCCTCTGGCAACACTCAAAGTTTTGTTACCAATTGGATGAAAGAGGTCGTCAAATTTTAATTCCTTGGCAATTTCCCTTCTTGCCTTTCACTTTTGCAGACTTTATACTGTCATGAAACTCACGTGTTTTAACTGACTTCCTGCTTATGTATGAAGAGATTCAGGCATCTTTCTGATTGGTTTGTGTTAGGAAGGTGTTTCCAGAATAGAAGCTACAGCTGAACAGATCACATCACCTTTCTTCTTATCCCTGTTGTTGGAGAGCAGCTAGTCCAGACCAAAAGTACAGTCTCTCTTTTTCCCTTGCTCATTTGAGGATGATGCATGTTGGCTCCCCTGCACTGTAGACTGCTGGAGAAGAGAAAATATTTAGCTAAGGAAAACAAAGCCATACACCTGGTCTTTGAAACCAAACACAAAATATGGCAGAGATCTCATCCAGAAAGTCCTGCATTGCATATACAGTTATTTAGCCTAAAAATGCCCTTAATATTTATGGGAGCTTTTTGCATTATATTTTCAACAAGCTGCTGCTGTTAGTTTGAAATTGGACTTGCACCCACAGAAGTATTTAGGTACTTCTTGGTTCATGCTTTGCTTGTCTGGTCACATCAATCCCTCCTTTCATACTGTTCCTCCACTCAGGGACCATCAACATGGATAAAAACTGCACCCAGGAGAGAGAATTCATAAAGGAAAACTAATGACAGAAAAAGGTTAAAACTCCAGAGTTGTTTGAGGTAAATAGAGAAGAAAAACTTAAACCAGTGAGATAGGCTAAGCTTTAATAGAATTTAAATAGACTCTTTAGAGATAGTAATTTAATTGCATAAAATGCAAGTGGCAGTAGCTTTAAAGAAATGTAATTTTTTAAAAAATATTAACATGCCAAATTGCTGAGTCAAACAAAGTGAATGATCCAAAAATAAGGTAAAAGTGTTTATTATTTCCACAATTAGATATGGCTTCACACTATCCAGGCAAGTAAGGTTAGAAGTCCTGACTGTTATCAGTGTATTCGGGGTTGTGAAACATGGTAATAAAATAAACTGAAAAGTTTAGTTGGCTTTTACTTTACAACTAGTACAAAATGCAGAAATTTTGGGTGAGGTTAAGCAGAGAAAGTCCTCAAAAACACACCTGTATTTTAGATTTTGTGAGGTTTGTACACAAAACTCAGTGTGATTTGTAGTGTAAGTGAGAAACTCCACACGAAAATGCCTATTAAATTAGGTATTAATTTGATGCAGCAAATTAAAAGCCACTATGAGCAGGTAGGAAATCATAATGGCACACTTTACTTTAGCCTAATGCATTGTCTGAAAATTTTAGAGTGATTGAGTTAATAGCAACAAATTTTTGAGATTTTGAAGAAGTTGCAGCTGGTTTCTTGATACCAGGAAAAGACAGACACTGGAGCAGAAGGGCTTTTGGAATACAGTGGCAGCAAGGAGGCTAATAAAGTAATTGTAAATGGTCTGTTTAGTGAGGTGAGCAAAACCAAGGATAGAGTAAAAGAATGAAAAATGCATCTTGCTCTTGTTTTTTTTGTTTTGTGATTGAAAAAGACAAACATATCAATCAAAATGAGTGCAGACAGCTCATTAATACAAGCTAACAGAAAGTTCAAAATACAGCTTGGGCTATTTTTCATCGAAATATGCAAAATATGATCAAATACATCGTATTTGATCCTGAACTTATATTTCAGGTGGGGGCAGCATGAGTATGAACTTAAACTAACATTTTCTCCTGACATGCTCTGACAGCAGGCTTATTTCCCTTCCAACCAGCCCTTTGAAGGGTACCTTTCTGCAAATGGAGATAAAAAGTGGTGCGGAAAAATTACATTCCAAATGTAATTTATCTTATTTACATATACACAGTAGTTCTGGAAGAGAAGAAGCCTTGCTACATGGGAGCAAATGCCTCTTTCAGGGTTACCTGTTAGTGTGAGCACAAGGTGTTTTAAGAGCCAAGACAGACTATCCCGCACTACTTTCATTGCCATCCTTTCAAATACCACCAAGGACTGAATTTTAAATAGCAAAGCATAACTATAATGCAGAATATTTTCTTGTATTCCTAAAAGATCATGCCACTTGGTGATCTTGTTGATACATATCTTTGAGCAGCACTTTAGTTTGCAGCATTCCTCTGAATTTCCTGGAAGTGTTTTCACCGACATATTAAATTAAAAATGAAAGAAAGGAGGACATAAATGCCTTGTGCAAAGTTTTGTCACTCTTTTTTCTAGTTTAGATTTCAGGTACCTTATAGGGGAAAATAAGCAGCAAAGAAATGTTTCGGTTTAGGGGTGAAAAAAGTTGCAGTGTATTGGAAGGAAGGATGTGGTTAGAGCAAATGCCTAGAAGGCAGCAGATAACAGTTCTGTTCCCAGATCTGGCACAAATGCTCTTTTTGACCTTGCACCAAGATATTTCCTTGCTTTGGATCCAGTTTCTCTGTAAAACGTGGGTGATAACAGTGCTTAACTACCCTTCCAGACAAAGGAACTGGAAAGTTTTTATTTATGCTTGTTACAAGATTTCAAAACCTGAAAACAATTAAAACTGGATCAGTTTAGACCTGCAGATTTAAGTCTTTCCTTCAAATAAAATATTTAATTTATTGTGTTATGTTTATTTTATGTTAATTCTGTGTAATATTAAAAAAAAATAATCATCATCTGATGAGGATTTGCTCAGTCCTGCAAATAATTAGCTAACAACATTACTTGAAACTTCTATTTTCTGTTCCTACAGTCAACCAAAAAGAAAAAAAAAAAGAGTAATTTTTTTTGTCTAAGACCAAGAAGATTAATTTCTGATAGAAGAGTTTAACACTAATGGTGTGATCCTGTTGGACTGTTAGAGAAAATTAGAGGAAAACAAAGACGCTTTTTGCACCTTCTAAAATAACTTAGAGGAATGCTTTGATAGTTTTTGAGAACTAAGCACACATAAAAAGTGGCATTTCCCTATTTCTTTTCCAATGAGTTCTGGAGCTGAGAAATCCCCCAGGCAAGACTTTCAGCTTGCTTCCCTTCTATTGCAGAGCAGAGAAGCGCTGCTGAGGCTTGCAGAGTCTGCCAACTTGTTTGAAGAAGGAGGAGACTATTATCTGCTGTGATTCAGCATCCATTGGACAAACTATCTCACCTCTTTCTGGCTTTTTAATAGGGGGGGTTTTAACCCTTGTCCTTGAAACTGTCAGTCAGGCTTAGGAGCCTGATCCAGCAATATGCACTCTTAAATGAAGCAATGTTTACACATAATACTGTTTAAATTATGAAATGCCAATTGTGAAAACAATAGACATATTCAATCACCGAATCCCAGAACAAATCAGAAAAATATTCCAGAGCTCCTATCAGAGCTTAATAGGTATAATTTTGCCTGCGATATGGTAATACACTGCAGCCTTCCCTGGATGGCTGTGTAAAACAAAGAAGTGGTTGTCAGCCTTTCAGAATCAGATGTTAATGATATTTCATGTCTTTGTTGAGTCTGTGGAAAGCAGCTACTGCACCTAAAAGGGAAATGACTTCCATACCAACCTCCCCCAGCCAAAGTCGTTCAGATTGGGAAAACTGGATGAGGTCCATATTTATACTTCAGAAAGAGGTGTAAAAGAAGATTTCAAGACAGTATTGACTAAGCTGTCTCCCAGTCTCTTTACCCAAAGTTATATCTTATCACTGTGGTGAAAGTTTTTAGTTCAATGTATTATGGTCTCCTTTTCCCCCCTAGTTCTCTCTTTTCCTTTTTTTTTTTCTTCAAACATATACGAGGAAAGAATGTAATGTAAGCAAAACTCCAATGTGTTTCTGGCAAATGAGGAGTGTTTTCTACATCTTATGTATTTTTGGAAGCATTTGAATCCAGAAGAATTATGTCTTCCAAAATGGGAAGAAGGCTTTTTATTAGACTGATGCCTGCACACAGCAGAGAAGGGCTGTCTGCTCCAGCATTGCAGCAAGCAGGGTCTGCTGCTCTGTCTGAGCTAGTCCGGAAGATTGGAGCCAGTCAAAAGAAGGGCTTCTGGTAGCTTTATTGCTGCAACTTCATTTTGCTGTACTACTGTATGTCTTCACTTCTGCAAACTCTCTTTCGTTTGTTTTAAGAAGAAGTCTTAATTCCAATGCAAAATCCATCCAGAAAGGAGGGCCCCTCAGCACTGTGTTCCAGCTGGTGGGGATTAGCTCAGTCCTTTTACCGGATACGTATCATTTTAATCTTAAGCCTTCAGACACTGTACAACATACTATTAAGACTGTTACCAAATAAAACACTAAAAGGCTGATTCACTAAGGGTTACACACCCTTTGCAGGGAAAAAGCTAACGTTTACAAAGGGATAATTGCCAAAAATCACTTAAATTTCATGTCTTTCCTATTTCTTAAATCCCACATACACTATGTGTACAGTAACTTCCTTCAGATATGTCCTTGTAGGAGTGCAAGTCAAAATAAAGTAGAACCCACCCCTCTAAAACATATCTCTAGCTGTACATAGTGACTTATATTGGTTTATATCAGAAAATATGAAAAATGAAAGTTATATAATTCAAGAATCAGATGAAGCCTTCCAGAAAGTGTGAATTGTACTCAACCTCTATGATAATGAGTAATAAATTTCCTAGAGGAGTTATTGGTTAGGGTACGAAATTGGAGCATTAGCAGACTAAGGGAATCACTTTCTAATGATCTTGTTACAGTGACTTTGCAGTTTGTGACTTGGGTGTTTAAATTGCAGCAATATTGGAGCACTTGAATATTTGGGGAAATGTGGGAGACATAATCACTGGACCTTGAACCACACTCTCTTGTGTTGTTAATAGCAAATGCAGATGCCTGACTACACTTCCTGTGGAGCTTCTTAAACGGTATTTTATCTGTCTGTCTGGGATGATATTCAAAAAATCTCTGATATTTATGTTTTAGATAAAGGGAGTGAGTGATCTAAATGCAAACTGGTAGCCAGAGTTTGTTGTCTAGCCTGTTGTAATGACACAGACTCAGAAGTAACTCATCACAATATTTTAGCCAGTCATTTGAAATTAATCACTATAGCTCATCATACTAAATTAATGACTATGCTTATGGGACAAAAGCTCAGGGCACAAAGATCATCTCAGGAGGTCATTAGGTGTGGCTCTGCCAATACCACTGTGAATGAAACTGCATTTATCAATGTCTCACTGTGTCCCACTGTTTGGGTAAACAAATGATTTAGGTTTTCTTCCAGGGAATTGGCTGTTATTGTTGTTTTCAGTAAGAAATAACTCATCTGTTTTGGAAAACATTGTTTAATGTATAATGGAACATTCCACTACCACTGATGGGCAGAGCTGTGCCATGCCAGCCAACAAGCCCTTGGAGTGACTGCAAATCAGGATGCAGGCACCCCACGGAGGCTGGGTTCTGTGCTCCCCTGAATGTTATTTTCTACTGAAAAAACCCTGTTTTAAGGAATGTTGGTTAGGAAAATTTAAAACCTGAATGTGTACAATGACTGTGTTTTTTTGTTAGAGGATAAACCAGTACAGAATAATAATATATAGAATTTACAAAGTCTTTTTGCATTCAAGATATTTGAGTAAGATAAACGGTAAAATCACCATATTCATTAAGCCCTGGGATAAAGTACTATTAATCCTGCTGTGCAGACGCACAAGTTGAACTAGAGGCAAAGATTTTTGTCTGGGAACTGAGGTAAAGATTTTTGTCTGGGAATTGAGGTAAAGATTTTTGTCTCAGACAGGTTTATAATTCA
Source organism: Calyptomena viridis (assembly GCA_013390005.1). Taxonomy (NCBI): domain Eukaryota; kingdom Metazoa; phylum Chordata; class Aves; order Passeriformes; family Eurylaimidae; genus Calyptomena; species Calyptomena viridis. The sequence continues at coordinate 232,155 of WEIV01004026.1, forward strand.
AAGTTTTTATTCAGTAGCACTGTGCTCAGAACATGCAGTTCTCTCTCCCTAGCTCCATTTTATTGCAAGGTCTTGGTGTCTTCATTAAAACATAGTTTGAGGAATCATATGATTTCTGTTAAAATGTCAGTATTCATATATCAAAGAAAAATGTTTCAAGACCATATATTGTGGGAAAAGTCTAGAAGTAAAAAGTATCACTCATATGTAGCCTGAAGGCTCTAAGGACTACTAGACAATGTAAAAAACAATAAAAACCAAAATGTGCTTGTTTATGTAAAGTCATGATTTTAAAGATAATTTTGTGATTTTTAAGGGTTCTAACTCATGATTTTTCAGTACTTGGCCTTGCCAATACTGTTAGCTTGCAGTGGAGGATTTGCATCTGATGACCAAGTTTCCCTGTTGCTTCACATACAGTCAGTTTATTTTGGAGCATCATCAGACACAAACTCTGTTACATGTTAACAGCATTGCCAAGCTCAAGGATTCAAAAATCATGAGCTAGTTTATTCTACATGGCAAAGCGATTAGTGAGAGAAAATGCAACAAGAAGAGCCCAACAAATGCTGTCAATATTTATTCCGTTGTCTCCTCTCTATGAGGCCTTCATCAGTGCCATGGTTCAGTACCATCATGAGAACCAGCCTATTTATCTTCAGAGATGAGAGGGATTTCTGAAGTTTAATGACAAAAATATGGGCCTTTCTCTGTAATAACTATAAGCTGTTTTCGGGGGGAGATGCAGTGGGAGACATTTGCAGACCAACCTGGTCTTAATTGCCTTTGTTGCTGCAGAAATTGGAAAAGCAGCACATGGGAATCCCCACCAATACATGACTACATTTACAGGACACCATCAGGGGGAGCTCTGTCACAGACTTAGTGCCAGTGTTCTACAGCTGCCTCACCTGGAAAGCCACCTCCACTTCTTTGTACGAGCAGTAAACAAATGCTGTTGAGTACATTAATATTTATGGTACTTCCACCATCTTCATCAACACCACCATTGAAACTGACAGACCGTATGGAGGCGAAAGTTGCCATAAAGACCAATGAAGAACACAGTGACCAGTGTAAGAGTAAATGGAATAAATCATATGGATTCTTGGATAGAAGTTGCTGTGATTACTTATGTGATTCTGCTGATTTCTTTGATAGCCCGATTCAACTGCAGAGTCTTGCTCTGAGTATTTGTGACCCTTAAATGAAGTACCATCTGGAAGAAATCTACCCTTTATCACCAAAATCTGTTTCTATAGAGATCCTGCTGTGACTTTTTCAAGGCTGCTCCACTCAGCTGAAACCCCTCCATTCTGAAATGTTCTCTATTGAATCCTATTATGTGAAAGAGAATGGGCTAAGGAATTACACCTAATATTAATGTGATACATCATGTGATCTAGGATGCAATATGCTACATCAGTCCTGTAGACAGCAGTCTGATACATTCTTTTTTTTTCATATAAAAAAGGCTTATGTTTATTTTTAGAAAGTTAGAATGGGATTTTTGGCTTTCTGTGAACTGCAGAACTTAGAGATTGTGATTTGAGCTCTGTACAACTTGTAAAGCCACAATAAAGACTGAGGATCCATTGCATCTTTCTTAAGCAAGATACAATGATGGATAACAATAAAATACAAGGATAGGATAATCTTCATTTCATCTATGTGCAGGACTAAATCCCACATAGCTATGCAAGATGCTGAGATGAATCAGTATTATGGCACATCATGAGTAGTTCAGAGTAATGGAATTACATAGTTCAGTTTCTCTACAGGATAACCAGGGAATAATTAGTTAAGGAAAAGAAAATTTACTTTAAAATCCAAAAAACAGTTTGGCACAGTAAACCTAAATTAATTGCTAAGATTAACTCCGTTTAAACTTTCAGTTTTAATTTGGCCTATTGTTCTTATAGTTCAGAATATGAGACAACCTAAGAATTAACTCTCCATACATTTTTTTGGTGCTGATTGAGGTACTTCTTAAGTACTTTTGAAAATTTGCAAAACACTTCCTCCATTGCTCAAAATATGATGTGAGTGAACTGATGAATTCATTGCCAAAGAAATAGATTCAAGTCATTGCTGTACTATTGCAACTTCTGTAAAACTGCCCGTCAAAAAGCATGCAAACAGTTCATGTAACTTTGCTCTGGCCCTTCCACAATAACGCCCTGTTGTGGTTTTAAGTAGCCAGAGTTTTTTGTTAGCTGGGGGGGGGCTAGGAGAGAGGCTTCTTTAAGAAGCTGCTGGAGTTTTTCTCTGCTCTAAGCTAGCNGAGGAAAGCTGGGGTGGGACTCTCTCTCTCTTCTGAGCAGCAACAAAGAAAACCTCTGACTGTAACCCCCCACACACACCTGCCTTCCCAAGCTGCTGGGGGAAGGTGAGGGATCTTAAAAGAGAGGGGTGGGGGGAGAAAGGTGTCTGTAACAACTGCTCACCCTTAAACTCTTAAGCTCTGATCTTAGTAGTAGTAGATGTAGTAGTAGTAAATACTTAACATTCTAAGTTAGAGCCTGTTTTGCTTGTGTGAAGTAGTTAATAAACAGTTGCTTGTAATCCTTATCACAAAAGTCGAGGTATTTTTTTCCTTCTCTGAGAAATTTTAGATCTATGTGTGGGCTCTCGGCTTTTAGCCAGAGTCAAACCATGACACACCCGCATTTAAAATAGTAAATTTATTCTCTTTTGTACCAGAAAAAAAGTAGAGGGAATAAAATCACGTGTGAATATTATCAGAACACCTTCTGAGAACCGTCTTACCATGGCGAGGCTCTAAGGGTTTAGATGGCCTTCATTCTATTGACCCAGAACATCAAGGTCCCAAGTAAAAGATAAGTTTCCATGAAACTCTTCAAGAAGACAGCTACCAGAACCCTTAGTTTCTGTCATTTCCAAAATGTAAAAAGCAGCATAAGCTGTTCTATCTGGTCTTTTTACTGGGACATGAACTTGTTCCCACTCTATAACTGCTTAGTTTTATTGGTGTCTCTTCTGCTTTCTCTCAAGTCCATCACTATCTTCAGAATGCTGTTTGACAGACTAGATCATGAGGCCCTTCTGGCAGGGAATCTCTTTTCTCCATTTGTATTTTAGCTGCTAAGACAGCCCATGGACGCTACACAAAAGTAGTAATGACTGTTACAAGACTATTAAAGTACTTTTTGCTTTGGGAAGAGAATGACATTTGCCTGCATGTAATAAATCTTGAACCATTTGTGGCAGAGTTAAATATGTTATATAACACCTACTGGAGAACTGCTGCAGGAAGCATCTTCATTCCAGCAGAAGACCTGGTATTTCTCTCTTGAACTTTCTCTTTGCCTCATGGAGATGATAATGTCCAGTAAAACTGTTGCAAAAAAGTGAAATTGCAATAAACTAACACAAACTATCAGAACAAACAGACTTTGTTTTAGTGATGCCAGGATTTTCTGCAACCTCATGGATGGGACCCACTGCATGGAATGGTGTAGCTCTATCCTGACTGCAGCTCTGACACATACAGTCAGGTTTACATTAAATGTAGGAAAAGCTGTTACTTCTTGGTATTTGGAACTGTCGCATTTCAAGGCTACACCAAACTCCAATGATTCTATTTCTTCTGGACTAGAGGAAATTATCAGATGATCGAGCATTCTCTAGGACATTAGATGTGTTTGTCAACACAGAAATCCTCAAGACTAGGATATCTGAAATATTTGTCAAGTTATTTGTAAGATTTCAGGGAAAGGGGGCTGGCAGCATGCTTCAAAGTATAGTAGAAAGCAGTGCCATGATGCATCTTACCCACGTGGACAAATGTGTCTATTTGGACAGAAAAGTTGCAGTATGCAACTATGATTTTGTGCAGTGCAGATAAACCTGGAGAGGCAACATCCAGCTTATTACGCCTACTCTAGCATGCTCAAGACCTTACTTGCCTACTTTACTTTGAGGTAAAGGCAAGCATCAGAATAGACCAGAAGATGTTCTTCTTGAGTTCAAAATATATGGGACCTGAAACTGAGCCAGTCATGGTTCTTCTTGAAAAGCATGAGGACCTCTGTGAAAATCTGGAAATTTGGGAGTTTGAATTGAAGGCTCATCTGGAGCAGTCTCAAAGTCCATTCCTCACCACAACTGAAATAATGAGAAAGTACAGCAGAATAGGTGAAGGCATTGAACAGTTTTCTTTCCTACTGTTGGAACTATGAACCATCAAAGAAGAAGCACAGATGGAGTGATGGAGAGAGATAACCGATGCACTGAACAAGAGCGAGTCTTGGAACACACAACCTGTGTATGTCTCCAACACTGACTGTTGAGGAGAAGCACACCAAAAAGTATTAAACAGTCATGCTGATCAGAAGCTAGAAGACATGAGAGAAGGATGTGATGATGGAAACTTTAGGATCTGTGGTTAATAGGTGGAAGTGACAAGCTGAATTAGGATACACAGTAAGAGAGTTGAACATGGTAACCTCTTGAGATCTCTATCATTGATTGCTGTCAGTAAGGAATTTGTGGCAAGCAGAACCAGGAGAGCATTTCAGAAGGTGCATGATGCTCTTGCCAGATCTGCTCCCTCACAACCCCAACCTTAGGGAGTATCTGCCTTGAATCTTGCAAGGTAGGCACGACCATCTGTAAAAAGGTCTGTCACAAAATTCAGTAGCTATTAGTTAAAACAAAAAAGCAAAATAGCTTTCATGCCATCTGCCTCTGTCCAAAATACACTTGAGAGTTTTGAATAACTTTTTCTATTCCAATTTCAGATTCTTTTAGGAAGACCTCTGAACTGCTTGATTATAATTGATTGGTTCCTTATACACTTAGTGGTAAAGAGTTTCATGACTAAATTATCTTGAAGTTAATAGAAATCCCTGTTCCATCAACTTTTTCCTGTTGCTGTCTGTTGCCAATCAAAAGTCTTGAATCCATGTTGATTTGTCTCCAACTATGAAAAAGAAACGGAATATTTTGAAGGCAAAATTAAAAAAAAAAAATAACTTACGTCATGAGGTGTACCAAATGGAATCTCAGAATATTTATATTTTGATCATCAACGTAATCTTGTCAAACAGAATTTCGGAAAAAGACAGAAGATGGATTCAGGCTAGAGTTTAGCCTAACTGCTGGTACAGGGTAAATTGAAGGCAATGAAAGACAAAAAAAGAGAAGGCTGTAACATTAGAAAACTATTACGGCAAACTTTCTTCTTTGAGGAATGCAAGATGAACAAACACTGCACAAGCATAATCAAGGTTGACCAAGAAGTGAGATACATTGAGGGAAAAAAAAATTACTTCAGCAAAATTCCTATAGAACCCTCTAGTGGAAACTAAAATTGCTGTGATGTCAACACCACCCACTTTCCCCTGGGAGATTTCCACTCCACAGAATGGGCTGGAAAGTCCTTTTTTATGTGTCCTTGTACTATGTTCAATGAATCTGGTTTCTGTTCTATAAAGACCACAATACTTGTTCCAAAAATAAAACAGCCTTTGAGGTAGTTATGGGAGCAATTCTGCGAAACTATTTCAGAGAAGAGATACTGATTCCCTCAGAAGGATCCTTTCACTAGGTTTGAAAGTATGGTCAGTGTTTCTGTGAACATAAGCAATTAATTCATTTGAAAGTGGTGGCTAAACATCTTTATTTCTGTGGAATGTGACATGGGATTTTTGTGGGATTTGTAGCTGGTCTAAATCTCACGTTCCACACAGCATGAAAATAGGTTTCTTTTGCATATGATTTGCAAATGGCATAACTGTTATGTGTAGACATGCTTAAAAATTCACCAGTACTAACATTCCTTCCAGACAGTAAAAATCCCAAACAATTACAACCACACTTGTTTCATCAGTATAAGTTTAAAATTTTTTACTTTGTACAGACATAGAAAAACTGTTTCTAGGATATTTTTGCAGACATAAATTTATAAACTTCTCTAACAATTCAAAAATCTTCATGAATTTCATTTTTTTTTAAAAGAAATGTCCATCAAATAATGTGAAACAATATTGGTGAAAATTTGAAAACTTTCAATCTGATCCATGATTGACATTTATTTTAATCTTTCCCATTGAATTTTTAAGAATTAAAATTTTCAGTAAATGCTAGCCAAGCACTGATTGTGTCTTGTAGTGATTAATCCAATGAGCAAAGTTATTTATTTAAGAAAGTAGAAATGAAGAACTTTCTCATACTTCCACAGAACTGCTTCTTCTAATTTCTAAAATCCTACTGTTCATTAGTGTGCTTTTAAATACAATAAAATTTAATAAATATAATGAGACCTGCCAGCAACTTTCTGTTACATCAATAGAAATACATGTTTTTTGACCAAACCACAAGTCCCATTCTGTTTTAACTTCAAATGTCAAATTAAGGGTGTATTGTGAGCTGTGAAGAATACGTTTGTCATGTAAAGATTACTTTTATACCACAATGTTTAGTGCTTGGATAAAATAATGCAAAGACATTTTACAAAATGTAATTTGAAAGTTCTATCTCCTCTAGTCCTTCTGTGTGAAGCAAAAAGCCTGTATGCCTGCTTTTCCATTCCACTGCACCCTCAGTAGAGTAAATAAATCAAGAAAACTTTGAATGTCAGCAAAACTTTAGAGGCTATAGCTGTTGTATTCCATGTTTTGATAGATGCAGGCAGTAGGATTCTAACTTTTAGAATTGTTTGACATGATTCATATGTGGCTGTCCTCTGTCTTTCAGAGAGGAGAATTTTGAATAGTTTGTCAGGGGAGAGAAATGTTAAACATTGCTTTCTGCATCATCATCATCATCACCATAATCAGAAAGGTTTGTTGTGTTATTGATGGGATTCATACGGGATTTGCTGGGAAGTGAAGCATCTAGTGGGCTATTCACCTGTCCAAGGCACAAGACCACATGGCCCTTAGGTCATGTAAGGCGTGGCTGGATGAAAATAACTTTACTTTATTCTCAGACTTTGGCAGGCATCATTTTCTGGAAAAAAAAAAAGGTCCAGGGCCATGCTGTGCCAAGGACCCTGCTCATACTCATACCTACTTTCACAGAAAAATACTCATAAAATGCACTAGTATGAAATCTCTTTCTAAGACAAAAGTCTGGAGGTGGATGGATAGAGGTATTGATAAAGGCAGACTGCTAGAAGACAGGTCTGGAGTGATTTCAACATTGCCTTAATTAATTAACTGAAGAGTCTCTCCCTTTTCTTTCTCTTCCGCTTTTGTCCCAAATATCTCACGTACATAGATTATACATCAATGTAATTGACTTTGGTGGCCTAAACTCCCTGGCGTCTGTAAATTTTGTTCAAGATTTGTGAGATTGAAGCTAAGATTAGAAACTGGATTTGAGAATAGCATTTATCATGCAGAGATGTGGATGGATTAATTTCCCCAGAAAATTAGATGGGTGAACTGAAAATGATTTCTTCTTCTGCTACAGTAACAGAGAAAGGGGGTTTGTATGTTCATTCAAAATTATGGCCTCTGAAGCAAATCTTTAACATATTTTTCAATACATGATAATTTTATCTGTCATCACTATCAAATAGCTTTAATGTTATTCACTTAACATCATTCGAGAAACAACTTAACGAACGTCTCTGACAGAGAATTCATCTGTTATTTCTCCAGCTGTATTTTCCTTCTTACAATCCCCAAAATGACTGTAGCACTGACTCCTCCTCCTAAATTACAATATCCAAACAATTTAAATTAGTATGTCATGAGATTGGAGTCGTTTTGTGTTTGACCTAATTATTAAAATTACTTTCTGAGAACTAATGGCATAATTACTCTCATAATTAGTAAAATAAAGAACCTGTAACTGCTCAGACTGGGAGCAGCTGATACGATCAAGTTTTAAATTGAAAAAATTCAAAATTTTCTTGCCCGTCGTCTGTAGCTCAGTAGATTTCAAAGGGAAGGCTGATACATGCCTGCAATGACTATGTTTAAACAACTAAATCTTGTCTCCACCTTAGCATCTGATTCATTACTCACTGATGAACCTTTGTCCCTACTTGCCTGTTACTGGGAAAACATACAGCAGTGTCTACTACACATACCAAAACATACTTGGTGCGGCACTAGTGATACCGCCCTGTGATAAACAGGTATGGTAGGCTAAGTGAAACTGAAAAAAGGGCTCGAGGTAGAGGCTGACCTTCTCAGGGCACAGCTCTGAGCAGGCAGCTTGGGGCTGCTGCCTGCAAAGCTCACTGCCCAGCAGAGCCCCGGGGCACTCACCAAGCATTGCTTCCTGGCAGCCCAAATTGCCATAACATGGCAATTTGCTGTGTGTCTATGCTGGGAGCAGAGTGGGGGGATTAGGAGTCTTTGCTGACTATCCTTTTTCTCTCTACTTTTTCTTTTCACTTCCTCTGCCATTAGAGGGCTGCCCACCTTGCTGATACACACTGGGATGTTCCTGTATGAACATATAGGGTTTGGAATATGATCTATGCATACAGAGTGCACATTATGCCCTTTTGTACAGTTTCTCTCCTGAGAAAATATATCCCTGGTGTAATTTTTTGGCTGGTATGATTATAGATGATATAGGTGTGTTTGTCTCCCAGATTAAATAGACCTCCTGAGGAAAAATACATATCCATCTTACTTACTGAGTGTAAGTATGTATGACACCCATTCTAGAAGAACTTTCATGTTTATTTCTAGTATAATGCAATACACAGACTTTTTTATTATTGGATAAATGGTGAAACCTAGTTCTGGCTGAATTGCATTTTAATGCATTTATTTTTTTAAGCAATCAGCCAGTGAGATGTTTATACCTCTCATTTTGATGCTAAAGATCCAGAGAGCTTTAAGTGGATGGCATTGTGTTTTGCAATAATTTGCTCTTGATTTGCAGCCCCAAAATGCCAGAAAATGTATCTTGAATGCTCAGATATATTTCAGCAGGAAAGAACACCACCAGCCATTGTATCAGTGTTCAATTAGAGTAAACAGAGTATCTACTTATAAACATTTTATTGTGTTAATATTTTGCTCTCAATGCTTACTTATTATGAAAGCTATGTGCATCTTTGTTTTGAACACGTGACTGGACAAATCCACAATGAACAACACAGAATTATGCTGTGCCTTACAGAAGTATCCTGCACATCTCAATTTGCACATAAATGCAAAATTCAAAAGGATATAAATGCATCAAACAAGATGGAAAATTCTGTAGGTATACTGTCTTTTCTGTTAATAATACAGAAGTTATTTCTCAAAAGTGTGTATATTACTCAAAATGGGCCTGGATCCTTCTAAATGCACAATACAGCTTTTTCTCTTGTAGCTGATTCCAGTCAAACATAGGGTGACTGAGTAATGATATGTTTTACCTGCATTATCATTCAGAGGAAGAATAGTCCAAAATATGCAGCAGATGTTGAGGCCTGCACTGTCCTAAACAGGAGTGAAATTCTTTTAGACATAAAAGCTAAGAAAGGCTGCCATGACTCTGAACAAAGATGAGAGCCTCCAAATTGTTTAGAGATATCAGTATTTCAACAGAAAAGATAGGGTAGGTGGTTCTTCACCACAGAACAAGGCAGTGATTGGAAGAGCAGCAAGGATAAGTGTTGCTTACCTTCCCAGAGTCTGTGTTCCCATCACAAGAGCAATCTGCCCTATTTAGTTAGTGCTAATGGGTCTTTAGCTATGGGGACTCAGTCTTGACCACATGTGGCTACTAAAATTTGCTCTTGGTGGTTTTCGTAAAGAAGGAAAGCTGTGTAAAAATATAGCTCCCTGATCTGTACCATAGAACTCCATTAATTTTAGCCTTTACTGTAAAATGGTTCATTTCTGAAATAAAGACAGGTCATTCATACATTGACCTGAATCTAGCCATTGTTAGGTTGATATCTTTGTTGCATTTTTCTTAATTCAGTATGTATATGACATATAAATATTGGAAATGGGAAACATGACTGAAATAAATGCTAAATTTCTACACACAGTAAGACTTGTAATTTTTAGGAGCAAATTATGATAGAGACTTACCTGGAAAGAAGACCCTTGTCGTGTTTGCTGTTGTACTTAACACCTTAGGCACATTTGGCTTTGCTGCATTAAGCTACATTGAAATACTATATAAATCCGTAATCATATAATGCAGTTGTAAACTTAAAAACTACCAGTTTTATTTCATGTTGTCACGTACTGTTGCAAATGACCATTGTTATTAGGTGTTGGATTGTAACACATTACAGGGTCCAAGGAGAATACACTTGGGACTTCGGTACAGCATTAGCTTATCAGAGACATGCACAGATGTTTTCACTAAGAAGGCAACCCTTAAAGCCAGGCATGGAAATAGAACTTAATAAGCAAAATAAAACAAAGACTACAGCATTCTCATTTTTTAAACAAAAGTCAGGCAGCTTTTTCAAGAGGCCATCAAACCTATAGGTACTCCTTTTTAAACTATCATTGAACTTTAGACTTTTAATTAAGATCAATCTTACTGATTGCAGTAATAAAGCGAAAGGAAGACAAACAGCACTTAAATAACAGCGCTTCCGACTTCCAGCTGGAGAAAAAAAAATATAAACAGCACATTAAAACTGCAGATACTAGACATACACTGACGTCAGATAATGCTTCAGATCTCCTCCTTCGAGAACTTGCTGGGCAGGTTACTAAGCCTGCCACTGCCCACCCTGCTTCATGTCACCTCCACTCTCTGCTCCAGACTATATGTGTCCAGGAATATGTACCTATATGAATAAAATACATCAGTACTTTTTCCCAAAAGACCTGTGGATTTAAGCTTTAAACAAGATTTGAACAATTGTTATATTGCAGGCATGTAGAAGCCATGTTTTTGAGGTTCAACAGTAACAAGAAGGATTAAGTGAGCTTTTGTAACTAGGGTAATAATGTTTGTTTTACGTGGTCCTTTTACAGCATCTTTCCCTTGACAGCTGAACACTTCCAATGATTTAAAATGGATCTCATGTTTCCTTTCCTTCCTATCCTCTTTCATTTTCAACAAAGAACTCCCTTGTTGTTTCTGTTCCTGTTTCACTTTGCATGCGAGGGAGTGGAAATGCTGTGTGCCTCAAACCTGTCAGAAAAGTTCATGTCATCAAAAGGATTTTAACATTTTGATCCCAAAGAGACTGCATCTCCAGTCATGTTTTGCAGAAAGGAGGTCCATTTTCTGTGACCAGATCCTATATGTCTCCAGCACTCAGGATATTCCTTCTGTTCCTCTAAAACTGAATTTAGAACAGTCCACCTGGGAAAAATGCAGTCCCAAAAGGAGAGCTACCCCAGCAGCTCTGAGTCATTCACAGGGAATCTTGCAGTATCTGCCTTAATAGTACTTCAAGCTTACCATGCATGACTCCGTTGTGTAAAAGAGAGATGTTATGGATCCTGTTAAGTAAAAGGGAAGAATTGTGACCTACATGATGGCCAGATACAGAGACACCATTTGCCTCCAAGGGAACCAAAGAGCTATGCAGACCTGTTGGTATTAGCAAAGGGTGGTACAGATAGCTGGGCTGGACAACAGAGCTGAAGAGAATAACTAACAGTCCTCCTTCAGATGCTGTTCATGAGAAATTCTTTGGTGGCTTCAGGTACAGCATGCTTTGTTTCCACCCAGTGAAATCCGTTAAGGAGTATTTACATTTTAAACTCAGTAGCCTGGATCCTCTTCAGCCTGCAGATTAGAATTTCAGAGGCTATTGAAACAAAGTTTGCTAGCTGTAAAAATATTCTGTTTCATAATCACGCGGGAAGAAATCAACTGTTTCCAAATGGAAAATTTATACATTTTTCCATTTGGAAAATTATTTCAAATAATTTAGAATTATTCAAAGCATCAGAAAGACAACAGACAAGGAGTTAAAAAATGGAAGAGTTGCCCGCAAGTGAAAGATAATGAAAAGCAAAGAATTTGGGCAGAGAGTGGGACACAGTACTGGTCTCCCCATCCTGTGGACATAAAAGACTGTAGGTAGCAAAGGTTGATGGTCTTGTATGTTTCAATGCTCCACTTTCTCACTCACATCAGACTGACTTCTTTTGCACTACTTTTCCTTTCCTTCTCCAGGAGATTTGTCTAAAAGCCACACAAGGCAGAGATTTCACAGGAGCATGTTGGTAAGTTAGAGCTTCCACAGGAGAAGGGGAAAGAACTGAAAGCTTCCAGACATGGCAGAGCACATAGAATGAGTTTAGTATCAATTTGAGTGCTTTCTGAGCATTCTTGTCAAACAAAACCTGGCAGGTCTCATAAGCTGTAGCAGCCAGAGCAGCAGAATAGTTATTGTGTGGTTCTGAAACAGAGAAACAGAGCTCTCTTACTGTACTTTTTCCTTTATGAACTTCCTTTCAGTTTTGCATGTAGAAAAAATATGCTTAAAAAAAAGGAGAGTATATTTAGTTATAGATGTATTTAACCAACACCTAATAGATATTTTTGGATAGATAGGACACTTCCACCTCAGTCTTCAAATTATGTTAAATGTACAGTTTGCTTCCAGTTCAAAACCTGCTGATTATTGAGTGTTTAGAATGTAGCTTTCTCACTCATACAGATGGAGTTTTGCATTAGCTATGATGTATTTAAAATGGTGCTTTTCCTCTAGTATCAGACAGGCTTCATAGGTGGCTCTGACTATACATAAGTTTGCCAGGAACTGAAAGTTTGGATGGTTGGATTTTCCTCCCAATCTATGTGGAGAGTAAATCCCATTTTCCCAATGGAAGGATCAGGCAGAAATTCCACAAGCACAGTCTCACGTATACCCTGTGCAGAAATAATCCACAGAGAGGGTTGTTTGGCTTTCGCTGAATTCTTAGCTGGTCAGTCATAATAGAGCCAAAGATTTCTTGCCAACTCTCACACACTTCTCTGACACAGCTTCTTTCACATTCTCGCTCATTTTCTTCTTATCTTTTGTCTGAAAAACCTTAAGGAAACTCATAGAGGGGAAAAAACTCTTCTATATTTATTTAAATAGCATTAAGACAACAGTGTAAAATGTGAAGTCAGGACTGCAGCTTCAACAAGGTAAGACACTATTTTGAGGCCACTGGGAAAGTCTCAGGAGTTACTCTATTCAGTTTCTGGCTCCCTTATGGCATCCCTATCAACCTGACTGTGATTTACCCCTTATTTTCTAGCTCCTCAGAAGTCCTCCGCCACAGTAGCAGAGGATCAGAGACAGATCTATTAAAATGGGTATTTTAAACATATTTTCATAGACTTATTCATTAATTTTTAATTATTATTCCAAGTAGCATCTAAATTAGCCTTAACTACTTTCCATCTTGTGATCACCCCATGCTTTATAAACTCGATGGCTGTGAGGTTGACAGAGAAAGGCATTAATTCAGAAGGTTTCTCCTGTTGATTTGAGACTGGATTGCCTTTATTTGGTTTCTATTGCATCAGAAAAAGTCCTTTGAAACCTGCAGCACAAGCATGCTCTACCCTGATATGAGAGCTCTTGGGAGCCAGCTCTGACAATCAGAGCTCTTCCTCCTTCCACTTGCAGATGCCAGTAGTCTGATCTCAAGTATTTGTCCACCTTGGCCATCCTGCTCCTCAGACTGAAAGCTCAGCCCAAGTGTGGTGTTTCCCGTTGCTGTGGTGGAGTGCATTCCAGGGCAGTGGAACACTTCCATACAAAGATGATGAGGATAGAAAGGCCAGGCCCAGATCGTTGCAGTCTATAAATAATGCACACAAGGCTCTCAACATCCCAACCCATGCATAAACTCTTGATTCTGGAACAAATGACCCATTCAGGGAATGATGCTGTGGAAGTGGGATATGAAGTGTGCAGGGTCTGGGCTGTCCAGGACATGAGCTTGTAATATAGATGTTTTTGCAATATTAATATACGCCTGTTTTTTTGCCAGGTCTGCAGAGTGCCAAAATTTGGCCCTAAACATTTAATGAAACCATTGAGATTTAGAATCAGACAAAGCAGAAAAGAAAATAAGAAAGACAGTAGGGAAGAGGAAAAGAGAAAACTGAACAAAAGGCATCTGATTAAACCGGTGATAATTACTGATGTTCCTCTCTGAGCCAGGATCACACTTCAAAATGAAAAGTGGAAGATAACTTTGTTAGTAATTTTAATCAGCTTCCTTTTCATGAAGGATCAGAGAACATTAATAGGCGATTTTCCAAAAGACAAATGATTTGTAACACCATCAACTCAATAACTGAAACAAGAGACCTATTCTCTCTCCCATTTGTCTGAAGTAACGGGTTTCTACATGGGAAGAACAATAGGCAGAAAATGAAAAGCCTTGATTTGACCTAAATGAAAGATATTCTTTCTTGGCAAATACCTGTAGTTTATTTTTCTGCCTGTAGTTTATTTTTCACTCTTACCCCACTGAGCTTTACAACCATGTTGTCCTGTTTGTTTTCACTCTTTGTTCCCTTTCCTGATACCAAGTTGAAGCCTGGCTTGAGCAGTTCAGGGTATTCTCTCATAGGAATTTGCTTGAGTTTCCTTGGCAACAGGAGCCACAAGAAGCTCAGTAAGGCACACTATTGAGTGAGGTTTTTGTTTTCCTTTTAGCTGTTCTCGGTAGGCATCAAGGCAAGAGGAGCTGGTTAGGGTGACATTAATCAGGTAAACTGCAGTGAAAGGACATGGGTAATGTTTGGCTCATTTCTGAATCTGGCAAACAATGCAAAGCTGCCACCACTGCTAACATCCCTGCTGTTTGCCTAGCAAGTATCAATAATTTTTGTACCTAACAAGATTTGAAAAGAGAATAATTATAGTAACTACATGATCCACATGCTTTGATTTAACTTTTATATAAGAACTAATGCCTCCTAATTTTAAAGGCTACATGCCTTATACTTGTGGGCCTTTCCATATAATTGCTTCCTGCCACTGTTTTCTGTTATTGAGAAAAGTCAGGTAATGCCATTGCAGCTACCAGGTTGGAGTAAGCATGTGTAGGACAATAAATTATATGCCTGCCGTTGTGTTAATGCTTTTCAAATCTTTGCATTTGTCTTTCTCTAGAGTTGGAAGAAACACAGTAGGAAGCAGTGTTGTGAAATCCTGAAGAATTTCATTGTCAGAAGAGCTGCTTGAGAAATTATGCTCCTCCTCTTTCAGAATAATTCAGTATGAAAGGAAACATTTGTTTAAATTTTGTTTTTTATAAAGTTTTCATTGAAAACCCAAGTGTTCAGTTTTCTCATTGAAAGTCCCAAAGTGAAAAATATTTTTGTTTTCTTTCACCTCATTTTTCAATGCAAGCACCTTGGAAAAAAACCCAAAGAAGAAAAAAATAATAAAACCCCCAAAACAATCAACCAATGGTAGCTTTTCTTTGTAGGAAGGGTTACCCCACTCTCACCCTTCTGCAGCCACCCCAGTAATTTATCCATTTTCTGCTACATCAAATTTTGGAAAACAATATTATTCTAGTTGCTGAATGCAGTGTGGAATATTAGCTGTTATTCTCCTCTTTCATCCATAAGCAAATTTGTTTTCCAGATTCCAAAAGATAATTTTTTTTTTATTGGGGGGGGGAGTGGGTGGCTTGTAATTGAAAACTTTCTGGAACAAAATCCTTTCATGTAAACTTTCCATA
>WEIV01004026.1:247788-289450 GCA_013390005.1 Calyptomena viridis
GGTGGGTGTTTGTTTGTATTAAAAGCATGAGGAAAATTTTGTCCGTCTTTCTAGATCGTTTCTCATGGTTTACAAGCAGAGCTAAAATAAAATAATGAACGACCCCAGCTCTTCCTTTACATTCTCATCAGAGATATTTTATGTGACACTGAGGCAAAATTTTGGCTTTGCAGTCTATGCTTTTCCATCTTGGAATGCAAGGACTAGGAGACAAAATGACTATTCATTCTTGGCTCCTCAGTGAAGTCTGACTGTTTTCACTCAATTTGAATTCTTTAGCAATTGAAGAGTCTTGCTAATATTATCGTATTATAAAACTGGGAACACTGGTGAATGGGTTAACCAGCTTGTGCCTTGTGGAGTGTTCCACCACTGAGTGTACTTCCCAGAACATGCTACTTCCTGGCTACTCCTGCTATGGGTATGGAGAGATGGACTTCATGATTATTAGCAGAGACAGCACAATATATTTTGTATGTGTCTAATAATAGTAATTGCTGTTACATAATTTTTATTTTCTATTTTTCTGGTGATCACTTATCCAAATGCAAAAAATAGGCATATTTTGTAGTTGCTGAGACATAGCTCAATTTAGTTCATTCAGCAGTAAAAATTGCTTAGATGACACCCAGATGCATATATATAGTAAATGTTTTTATTGCATTTCATATCCCTGTCCTAGTAGTTTTGGCTGGACTCAAAAACTTATCTGCCTTAGGTTCAGAGCCTGATATATCCTATTAAGGACACTCGGCTAAAGAGAATACTTCTTGCTGACACAGAGGCTTAACAGATTAATGAATTAGTCTGTAATACCTTCTCCTTCTAAGGGCTGGTTCAAGTTCTGCTGCTGTTACTTTGATTAGCACTATCTCCTCTGGTACTGAGCCAGGCAATTCTGTATATTGACTGTGCTGGCATTTCTTACTGCTGTGAGAGAAGCAGAAAAAAATCCTGCTCCATGAAGTTTGTATCGATCCACAAGTAAAATTGTAAACATAACCAAAAGAGCTGCATTCTGAAAGCAAAAATAGGGTTGTTAATGCTGTGGAACAACTGATGTTGTATCCAGCCCATCCTTCTCCTTTATACATATAACATTGCTTGTTTAAGTTGTTGAATATACTTTATATCTGCAATAGTCCTCCAAAACTTGGTCGTTTCATAGCTTTATTGATATTACAAACCATAGTGGTTTTTGTTATTAACTGGCCTCTGTTTACCCCAGGTTGTTAATCAGGGAGCCAGCCATTAAGTCCTGGCAACACATGATTTTTCTAGGATTATTGCTAACATTTCTGCTGCAGTCAGGAGGGTTTTTCTGGCTTAGCTCAGCAATGAGGAAGTCTGTAGCTGATCAAATGTGCTCTTGCATGCAAGTGTCACTGCAACTGATGGGGATTAATATGAAAGGCAAAATCTAATACAGAAAACCTTACTTTAAACCTACTCTTCAATTCAATACTAAATATTGGAAAAGAAAACAGGATTCCAGAGCACACAGCTCTGATTGTGACTGACCTATTCAAAATTATAAATGGCAAGCTGGGTGATATAATATCCCATTCTGCCTCACTTGAATTGTCATCTTTAATTAAAGAAATTCTGTGTCATGGATGACATTTCTCAGCAAAATGTCTCTCAGAGTGTCGGGGATGGGAGAGAGAGGAAGACTGGGAGCCGTGTTTTGGCTGTCTATTTTCTGTTTTCTCCATACAGATTTAAGTGGTCAGTGTTTCAGCATTTAGAGATTGGCCCAAGAAATTCCCTTGGGCTTTTGCTGGTCTTAGCTCCAAGGCCAAGGTTTTGTGAATGCTTTAAGCAGACTTCCACTTAGGAGACAGCCTATGCCTTGTACTGTCACTCTGAAAAATGTTCTGGTCCTGAGAGCGTGATGTTATTGAGAGATTTTGTATTTAGTTGCTGGGATTTAATGTACTCTTATCCCCATTTTGCAGATGCATTTTAGGCCATAATTACCATCATTCAACAAAATATTTGCATACCTAGAGTTCTTTTAAGCAATATATCAGGAGCCTAAATTTAGTCATATTTTTTAGGAAACTGTTTAATGTGTGGAGACATCTCAAATATCTTTGGTATAAAGTTTCAGGTAGAAGTGCTGTAATGAGCGTAAAACTGTCCTGGTCATGTTGGGTCAGGTCCTTACCTTTACTGCAGTGATTTCTTACCTGCTGTCAGAGACTTCTTGAAGCTCAGAAAAGAAATATGTTTGTGTTCTGGTCCTCTATGAAGCTTGCAGTGCTAAATATGCTCTGAACAAGGCTGACTTACTCATGTTGCATAAGACAATGGTGGTTCCTGCTGTCACATCCATGAACCAGTGGTTGGGTTAATTACCTGCAACCTCAGTTCCCTGGAACTGGGCCTGAGGGGCCCTCCAGACACACCACCCATCACTGTTTCCCGTAGCAAAGCTGCCCTCAGTGCAGGCAAGGTGGAGTCCACCCCTTCTGTTGAACATCAGCCAGTATAGGAACCCACTAGACATAAACATTCACAAAACAAATGATGGAGATATAACGAACCCTCCCCAGATGCCTCCTTACCCTGAATTTTATTTTTGGCTTACAATTAATTAAAATAGGAAAAAAACAAAATTAAAAACAAAACAGTTTCACCTGCATTAAACATAAAGGAATCTCTTTCATTTTATCAGTCAATCCATGTCACTAAAATTTTCTTACAGAAGCTAGTCAAGTTACAATCTGAAAGAAGATGATGAAAGACAGATGAATACAATCGTGGTCTCTGAAGTGAAACCCACCACTTAGAAGAACCTTGGACAATTCCTAGAAGAGATGTGACTAATAGCAGGGTAAGGCCATACCCTTTACATGCTTGGAGGAGGAGATGGCTGGATTTTAAGAGCATGAAGCCTTAGTCTAACTTTGCTCCAGATGAAGTCAAACTATATTTATATTTTGTGATGCACAGGGGGGAGTAAGGGATGGGAAAATCTGTCATATGAGGAGAGGCTGAAGGAGCTGAGACTGTACAGCATTGAGAAAAGAAGGCTCAGGGGATCTTCCCAATGTGTGTAAATCCCCAACAGGGGTAGGACGTGAGCTGAAGATGGAGCCAAACTCTTTTCAGTTATGTTCAGTGACAGGATAAGAGGTAATATGGCACAGCTGAAGAAACCAAGAAATACCATTTAAACAAAAGAAAAAAAAAATTTGCTCTATGTGGGGTTGAACAGAGGAACAGGTTGTCCAGAGAAATTGTAGACATTTTCAGAAGCCATAAGGAGATGGTCCCTGAGCATCTTGCTTTAGCTAACACTGCTCTGAGCAGGGGTGTTGTACTAAGTAATCTCCTGAGGTGTTTACCAGTCTTAAGGATTCTATAATTCTATCATCTAAAAACATGATATTTCCAAATATTTTACAAAAAATTGTATGCCATATTACAATAAACCACATATAGATAGACCTATTGTTTCCTGAAGATGACACTCAATGTTTATGTATTCATAGATACTTTATTTACAGTTATATTTTATTTAAATATACCTATTACATATTTTTATATACAGCTGAAATTATTTAAATTAATGAAAACTCAGCATAAAATTAGTCTCAACTAATTAAGAGGTCCCTAAAACTTTGATATCATTCTTTCACCAATCCTTCAGTCCAAAACCAGAATTTCAAATAAACAAAACATGAAGTTTCCCTCCTAAAGAATCATTCCTTTATGCTTCATCTGATTTTCATCTTCATCTTCTTTCTTCACCTTGACTTTCATCTCGTTCCTCCAAGAGCTCTGACTTCCATAACCTGTTTTTTTTCCTGATTCACCTCTAATTTTTACCTTCTTGACTGGGCTACTGCATTTACCCATTTGTAGACTCTACTGAAAAATTAGGACTATAGCAGACAATATTTAATCACAACTGGATTAGAGGAAGAAGTGAACACATTTTTTGGTCCCAGAACTAAATAGTGGCAGGAAACCAAACTAATGTCCTGGCACACATTCTGAGAGGGCAAAAGCAATTGTCTTTCACTCCTCTACATGCAAAGAGTAACTGCATTGCAGAGCCTGTGTGGAAAAATCCCCTGTCTGTGCTTTACCTTGTGCTGCTGCCAGTCTCAGGGGCTGTGTGGATCCCAGGGGTTTTGGCATTGCAGCTTCTTTTCACCTGGTAGCACATACAACTCTCTGACAGCCTGCGTGCAGAATGAGAAAGATTTGATAAGGTTGGGGATTTTTTCTTGCCTTTATTTTTTTTTTGCTTCCTTTTATAGTCAGCGGCAGTAACGTCTTGAATAAACAACTCAGAAAGAGGCCCATAGGATATTAATGATGTGGTTTTATTCTTTCCATATTACTAATCTTACCTGTTTTCATAGGGTTTTAGAACACTACAGATTTTGCTTCATAGCTGGATTGGTTTCCCATTATATTACAGTAGTAGTTCAACACTTTCACTGATTTATATTTCTAGTTTCTCTGATCTAGTTTCTGTTCAGCTCACTCACCTGTTGTGGAGATAACCATATTTGTTTTCTGTCATATCACAGTCTACTTCCCCTGTGTTGCTCAATATAGTTCTCCAGGTCGTCATCATATTTTCTATCATCTGCCACCAGTATTTAAATGGTCTTTTCTTCTTATCAGTCTGAAATCCTTAAAAAATCCAATAGAAATGGAAGGTGTTGACAACATTTTCATTTATGCTCTTAAAGAATATTAAATCTTTTCATAAACTGATCTGTTTCAAAAGCAGACTTTTGGAAAACAAGCTATTACACATCTAGAACTTGGCTTTAATTTTCTTTCTACCATTTTTCTGGTTAAGTCATTCTCCTTGTTAATACAATCAAATAAAATTGCAAATGAAATAAATTGCACTGCAGATAAAATCACTGCTATAGATCTTGTCTGTTCTCCAAAAGCATTGCTCAATAAATGGCAATTTTTTAAACTTTTTAGAAAATAACACCTACTAAAAGTTTCTAAAACACTGTTGAAAACTATGTTCATTCAAAATACAAAATATGAAATGTCAGCAGTCTTTATGTTTGGTATTCATGTTGTGAATTTTCAATATTTCTCTGCAAGGCACAGACTGTTAAGTATAGGCCCTTTAGAAGTTAAGGATATTGTCAGCACAATTTTCCTTTTCAAAGACCTGTTTTTCCAAGCTCTGTTCATCTCTGATATTTATCTACTTTTACTCCAGCACATCTCTGTTCTGTCCATTCCTGTAATTTCCAAATTATATATGTTTCAAATCTTTCACTGATCTGATTTTGGAAAGCATTAAAGGCCAAGATTAGTCTCCTTAGTCAGAGATTGTTCAATCATGTTCAAAAGTTAGGTGTCCCGTAAGTGCATTTTAAAAACAGATTTTTTTCTAACAAGCAATCTGATATTTTCCGCCTGTTACTAACAGTGTGTGTATCTGTGCCATTCCTCTTCCTGCTATCCCAAGTAGAAGCCAAGCAGCCATAAAGGTATCCAAAACCAGAGAAAAAAAACAATACCAGTTTTGGACTTATTCCACTAAACAGGGAAATTTGGCCTGTTTAGTGGTGGAGTAGCATGGGATGGAGCCCTGGAGGGAAGAAGGGCCCTAGAAAGCTGGTTAATATTCAAGGATCACCTCCTCCAAGTTGAGGTGTGATGTAGCCCAACAAAGAGAAAGTCAGGAGGTCTGAATGGGTGAACAAGGAGTTTCAGGACTAACACAAACACAAAAAGGAAGCCTATAGAGAGTGGAGGGAAGGACATGTAGCTTGGAAGGAATACAGACCTATTGTCCAAGCAGTCAGATTAGGAAAGCTAAAGCTCTGAGAGAATTATATCTGGCCAGGGACATCAAAGTCAGCATAAAGCTTCTTTAGGTACATCAGAGATAAAGGAAAGACTAGTTCCTCTCCAGAACAAAATAAGAGATGTGATGACCTGGCATATGGAGAGGGCTGAGGTACTCTCCAACTTCTTTTCCTAGTGCTCCAGCCACTACACCACCTGAGTTGCAGAAGCAAAGGCAGGGACTGGTAGGATGGAGAACCACTCCCTCTGTAGGAGATCGAGTCTAAGACCATCTAAGGAACCTGTACCTGCAGGAGTCCATGAGACATGGAGTTGCTGCAACATGCTTGGATGGTCTGCACCAATGCCCAAATGTCCTCATGGGGAAAAACTTTGTCTTATATCCATCCTGAGCATGTGTAGTTTCAGGTTATGCCTGCTCTTTCACCCTCCAGCTGTTCAACCCTGTGAAGAGTCTGGTTTCACCTTCTTGATAATGTCAGATGTTTTTAAGCCCATGCCAAAGCCATGCCCTCTCCAGGCTGCAGCAGGTCAGCTCGCTCATCTGCTTCTCATAAAGCAAGTGTTCCCACCCTGAATATCTTGGTGACCCTTTGTTGAAGTAATTTCAATTCCTCCAATATCTTATCCAAAATCGATATTGTTTTTTTTCTCTGGTTTTGGATACCTTTATGGCTGCTTGGCTTCTACTTGGGATAGCAGGAAGAGGAATGGCACAGATACACACACTGTAACTTCACGTCCTCCCTCTTGCTATTACTGTGCAGATCTCCCACTAGTAACTCATTTATATTGTGGCTTCATTGGAGTACAGGCCATCATGTCTTCAGGAAAATACCATGTTCCTCCAGGCTTATTGGTCAGCCACAGCCTTGGATATCAATATATGCCATTCAGTATAGTTTTTTCTGATGATTTCGTACACAAATATTTCCATTCATGTTTCATTCAGACCAGTTTGTATTTCCACCACAGAGCTCTATGTTATGAGATATATATGACCTGAGAAAAAAGTGATGAAATAGTCCACAAAATGTAAGGAAGAGTAGAATTGTGTCTTGTTTGTATGTATGAAAGCTTGATTACCCTTTTTGGCTCAATGTTTGTAAAAAGCATTGAAGCTTCCCTCTTAGAAATAATGCAGGACTGTCACCTAACATGCCACCTGTCCACTGAGTGCAGGAGACTAAATTAGATTCATGACGTTGATGGGACTGCAGAAAGGATATGATCCAACAAAACATTCATAATTTGATGTGGTTCCACTATAATTTAAGAAAGGCATGACCCTGAGGTCAATTTTTTTGAAAGAAAGGGGAAACTGGGCATCTTTATAACAACTCCAAACTCCTCCACCTACCAGTATTTTCCATGTAATTTGCAATATTCATTGTTATTCTCTGAATTCTTAACCATAAGTGAAAAAGTAATTCCTTAAAAGTGTTAACTTTATAAATCTCTTCATACCGATAGACAGAATAGCTCTAATATAGTAATAACACTCCTACATCTCTATTAGATTTCTTTCTCATTTCTTTGACATTTTCTTTGTCATATTAAGCCAGGCAGAAGAAACAGGCTGAAAGCCTGAGCTCACGAGGCATCAGTTCCTTTTTTGCTGATCTGAACTGGGATAATTTTCATGAACTTTGACTGTTTATGCAAAGTGAACTTTTAATCCATTTCTGTTTAATTTTGTGTTATTGTGTGTCATCTTCCTGCTTTTGAGACTCTTTCTGATTTTCATGATAAAGTGTATTTGCCTGATGGAAATATTGGGAAATTTTCATTCTGTTTTCAATTAGAGATAAACAGGAATCAAACCTCTGGATCTCAGTATTTCTGAATTTTGAAGAAACTTAGATGAGAGCCAAAATCTGAAACTCTCTCTTTATTGGAAACTGTTTTGTGGAAATCATACATCCCTACTTTTCAAAGTGATGATTGATAGTGTGATTCCTATCAGTAAAACTAAAAGACACAAATTCTGGTGTTTTTCCCTGAAGGAAAAGGATGGATTCTTTCTTTTTTTTAAATTATTTTGTATTAAAGTTTTGATTATGAAGTCTGCACTCAGAGAGGTCTTCTAAGTAAGTAGTGCAAATAACATCTGAGGTAGTTGCAAAAGTTTCTAGTAGAGCTGAAGTGTGTGAAAAGTAGTTAGGATTTTTTCATTGTCACCCCCAGACTTTCTGCAAAGATAGGTATTCCTTTTTATCACACTCAGCAACAGAAAAAAATTAGAATAGTGGAAATGATACAGGTACAATTTCCCCTTTAGGTTAATTACAACTGTATGACAAAATAGATGAGTCAGGTTTGAAAAGATCAGTCAGAAACTAAAATTCAAGGTCAGATGCAGAAAACATTTTCCATTTTAGTATGAAAACATGTACATATTATTTCCACACAATTCTGTTGGATTTGGCCACCAGCATACACAAGATTGCCTTTCAAGTTTGTCTATAGACTTTCCTTACTAGGAAAAAAGTGGAAAACCCTGTAACAGGGTTATGTTTCTGCAGCACACAAGTAGACACCAATATGAAAAAGAAACCATTTTCAGTGTACAACTATCCTACAAAAATTTGGAATTATGCTATGTATTTCTGAGTGTTGTTTACTTATATGTAAGTTATTGCCTGACTGTTCACATGTGAGCTCTACAGCACTCTTTTAACCTTAAGGGGATCTGAAGAAAAGTCTTGCATTCTGCATGATTCCTCTCTTTCTGAAATGGTAAGAAAAACCAATGGTTAGAGAAGTGGTTATACCTACACCATGCCAATCCAAAGTCTTTGAGGTTTAAAATTTTATAATTATTATGACCTTGTCAATTTAAAGATTACACACATTAAACCTCATGTCTCCTTTAACAAACCAGAGTAAGAGGTGAGAAAGATTTTCCTGTTTACTACCCCAAACTTACTGGTTTTAAATGTGTGGAATTTGATTGCAGCTGAAGACATTGCCCGTAAAATTTTCATCTTCCTTCTTTTCTAAGATGCTTCATGTCAAAGGAATGGAAGATAGATGGTGTACCTCAGGCAAGGAGGTCATTTTGGGTCACAAACTCATTAACATAGTAAAAAGAGCTTAAAACATGTTTCAAAAGCCCACAGGGCAAAAGTCCAAAGGCGAATTAAAACCCAAACAGCTGCAACAACAATTATTGATCTAGTCATTTGGATGGAATCTGAAGATGAGAAGAAATCAGACCTACTGTTGGAGAGACAAGAATGAAAATAAGAGGGTAAACTGCTGAGAATCTACATGTAAGGTGCAAAGATTCAGTGGCTTGAGGATTCAAACAATAATGACATAAAGAATGGCAGAGGATGAAACACACCATCAAACTAGAATGCTGGGTGCAGAAGAGCACAGCTTATACATAAGTGAAGGCAAGAAAGAAATTAATGTTACCATATACATCAAAGATAGTTGCAGAGATTGACTTATATGGTCATTTAAGGTTTTTTCCAGCTAGCCTATTTTCTGAGTTTTATGCTATTGGAAATCCACTCAAGAGTTGGTGAAAGAGTAAAATTCACATGCTTTTTATATCTAATAATGTGAACTTGATATTCTGAGTGGTTTTATTTTTTTTGTTTGGTTGGTTTGGTTTTTTTTTGATTGAGGAAAATTTCTCCATGTAATTGTATCAGCCCCATGACATAAACAACTGAGCTGTTTTGATGTGATCCAGTAGAGGGCAATGACACCTATACACAATAATTGTGTTGGTACACAATGAATAAACACTCTTAAAGTTATAGTGAGAATAATCTCACTACTTACCATCATAACCTTTCAGACATCAGGTTAATTAGCTGAACTCCAGTTCATACATATTATCCCAAGGAAGTATGTTACTATATATTTTTCCTTTTTGATGTACATATATGATACATCATAATTAGACCTAAGAGCCACAATGAGCCCATGAACTGTGGATAACTGGTTTAACTTGAGTAAAATAATACATGAATATAATTTTTATGATTGAAAACATCATAAATATTGCATATCGCAATACTGCACATTGCCCTGTGCTTGAGCTAGAGGCAACCTCCAACATCTAATTCTCTCCAGTGAAGATTTATTCTCCTCTGAAGACAGGCTGAGAGACATGAGATTGTTCAGCCTGGAAAAGAGAAGGCTCCAGGGAGACCTCATAGCACCTAAAAGTCGCTACAAGACAGGTGGAGAGGGACTTTGACAAGGGCATGTAGTGATAAAACAAGGGGTAATGACTTCAGACCAAAAGAGGGCAGATTTAGATTAGTTATAAGAAAGCAATTCTTTACTGTGAGGCTGGAACAGGTTGCCCAGAGAAGGAGTGTGGATGCCCTATCCCTGCAAGTGTTCAAGGTCAGGTTGGATGGGGCTCTGAGTAAGCTGGTCTAGGGGAAGGTTCCCTGCCCTTGGCAGAGAGATTGGAACTAGATGACCTTCAAGGTCCCTTCCAACCCAAACCATTCTATGATTCTATGATTTTATGATTATTTTTACCATTTACTTGATATGGTCTGTCTCCTAAGGATTTCACCACATAAATTAGTCATAGATAGGTGAGTATTAATAGAAACTATTTGAAACAAGGCAGACAGACAGTATTTGTCAAGGTAGGTCACAAACTGTGCATTTTGGAAACATTTCCTTTAATATTTAAAAGACATCCCTTCATATTTATTCATATCTAACCTCTATTGTTCTTGTTGTTGATGTTGGCTATTCTCTCTATACTACCATTACTTATTATTTTTCAGGAAATACAGAAGATAACCTCCTAACTGAAGGTACATTTTATAATTAAAGCCATTGGCCTCTAATATGCTTTCACTTTGTCTTTTCTTTCTGTGTTAAATCCAAGATAAATTTCAATTTATCAGAATAGATCCTCCTCTCTTCTAAGCTACTTATAGAGCAGCATCCTCTATTATACTTTGAAGTGAGTCATTATTGTAGTTTATGTATTTTGTGTTGCTTGAAACTGTAATGAAGTTATCTAGAGATTTTACATAGGAAGGTAAAAGATCATCCAAATTCTCAAAGCTGTAAATTATGTATTGTTGTTTACATTATTACATTCATTATTATTCAACCTCTGTGTTAAGCATTGTACTGCTTTTCAGTACAATGATGAGACAAATAAGTTTAGCAGGCCTAATTTCAGTGAATATTGCTCATGAGTGTGCTGACCTCTGTACAGAAATAGATAAAAGGACGAGATACCTGACTTGAAGATTTTGCAACCCATTATTAGACAAATATGATAATGGGATGGAACAAGAGATTAGACAGATGGGTTACGGGGAAAACTTTAAAGGCCTTGTCAGGAATCTGATCATACGATGTTTCATTCTAATCATGTGCATATTCTAGCACTTCTTGGTAAAGAAAACATTTATATTTGGGAAGGATCTCATGATGTTTCAACTGAAATGTGCTTTGGTAGAGGACTGAAGGAAGTCAGGTTCTGGGACAATAGAATTAACAGTTCAGGATTAGTGAAAGAGATTTTTCAGATCAGTGAAAGAGATTTGGGGAGGCAGTAATTAATAGAGTAGGCATCATTTGCAAAGAAGCAAGGAAAACAGAAAGGTAATACAAAAAAAGACAAAATAAAGAGTTTATTGATTTGCCTAAGATTCATTCGCACCAGGACAAACCTGCCTCTTCTCCATCCTACAGATTTTAAATTACGACCCTTATCTAAACACTGAGCAAAACCAGAGGTATTTAGATATGTTTTAGTATAGGTTACCTCAATAAAGAATGTTTTGTCATACATAATAAATAATTCCTTATCATTAATTGTGTAATAATTTTAATGTTTCTTAAGTAACTTAGGATTTTGGTGGTCATGGTGTTTTATTTTGCTTCTTTTTCTATTGTGGGTGCACTTTGAAAGGCTGAAGATGCCTGTGAAATGCAGTTTCTAGAGTAGTCTGCTTTTGTTTGAAATGGGTAATATATACTTTAGTGTTTAAAATAGAAATGAGTCAAGAAAATCATATGTTTGCTATTTACAGAAACCTTTTTAAAGGTTTGGGTTCTTTTTTTTTGTCTTGTCTAAAGTTATATTAGAAAGAATTTCCACAAAGTTACTGCAAACCTGAATAAAATCTATAATGTCTCATCTAAATTTATCATGAGTTTTTAACTATTTCATAGAAATTGAGTCTATTTTTAAATAACTGTGAAAATTGAGTTGTGGCTTGGTATTTAAAGTGCTTTAAGAAATTAACACATTATTTATGAATTCGGGATATTTTGAGTGTATGTATATGCTATTCAAAACCTAACCATTTGAAAAAAGTCAATAATGCTCCACAACATAACTGATTAGTAATTTGGAGGGTGATAGGTTCTTGACTAGGGAGTGCTCCAGTCCTGATGCAAATGGGCTGATCATTGGTCGTGCTTAACACACTAGGACAAGTTAATCATGTCAAGATATGTGAAATTATGTCAACTGAGATGTGCTCCATTTTCTCTGAACTAGATACTGCTCTTCAGATTTCACCATAGTGTCCTGCCAATAAACCAAGTCTGGTTTTCTCTGATTTAAGTAGTGACATATTGAAAACCTTTTTGGCTTGTGGTAATGACAACATTGGCTTTTTGGCACATTGGTTTTGTTTTTGGTTTTGTTCTTATTTTAACATGTATTTTTTATGTTATGACTGTGCATATTCCTTTTCAGAATAGGTGTGGAATACCTCTAAGTGTCTTAATGTGCTGAGATAAAGAAATGTGTTCGAGAAATGGCATTTTGAGTCATGGTTCTCTCATTTTAAGAACGAAAATGAGTTCTTTGGTGTCTGAAAATTTCTTTATTTTGTTTAGACTTGTCAAGTTAGTGATAACATAAATGTTTGCTTCATGTTGGATTTATATTTTCTTCATAAACATCCTACAGTCACGTTGCTCTGTCTATCCAAATACTGTATGGCACATTGACAAGATTTATAATTTCTGATCTATTTTTAGACTTTCACAGATTACAGTATGAGATTTATGCAATGAAGCAAAAAGGGTACAGTCTGTTTTAGTTCACTTTATACCTTTTCATGTTGTTTTCTGGGAAATATCCCTATTGTCTCAAGTGTCATCCTATATGACTTCCAGTTCTGGAAACTCCATTCTCTTTGTTTTGCTGTGCATTAAGGGTTCCAAAAGCATGGCTCAGATTTCTAAGTCTTGCAAGACAAATATTGAATTCAGATTTTTCTAAGTAAAAAGCCCTTAAAATGTATTTATTTTTATGCTTAAATAAACACATATTTTGTTAATCATCTGGGATTTTGGGTTTTTATTTGTAAAATTTGTACAATTGAACCTTCATATAAAGTGCCAAAATATGTGACTGGTTTTTAAAATTATTAGTTTTTTATAAATCTATAAAACTTTTTGTTATAAAGTTTATTAACAAAAGCAGTAGTTAACAGATATAAAAATAAGCAAGTTACATAACCATGGCAGGCTCCTGCCGTCTTTAACTTTTCCCCACAAATGACATACACAACATTCTTGGTTGGAGCTTTATTCAAAACACATTTCAAAGACACAACTGTAAAACATTAGATCCTTCCAAAGAGCAAATTGACTAATGGGGAGAAACAAGACAGACCTGCTATGCAAGGCAAAAGAAGTCTCCACCTAACCAAAATTCTAGTTTCAAAGAAAACTATCAGCCATAGAAGTCAGAAAGAGGTAATTCTTCTCTTAAATGCACTTTTTAACTTGGGACAACCACAAGTGGCTTTATACAGCCTGCAGTCTTCCTACTGATATCCTTCCTTTTATTTATTGTATCCATGTCTCTGATTAGTATCCTCCCAAGATATGACATCAGAGAAGGTAATAGTCAACCTACAATGTGACCTCTGAATAAAGCCATGACCATCTTCTAGTCTAAAGATCATGTTCACACCCAAGAATATTGGCAAACTGATGTTCTACCATGAAGCAGACCACAAGTTTCTTGTGTTTCAATGCCTTCCTGGTTGCTTTAAATTTGAGGTTAAATATTGGCGCACACATATTAATTCAGAGTTGAAACAGCCTACATAATAATTCCTAATTTTATCCTCTTTTCTGACTCTTAATGCTGAGGGATAACTTTTTGTCTAGCTTGCTGTCTTTTAAAACTTACTTGACAGAGCTAATACAAATAATATTGAGGGAAGGGAGAAGAACACATAGATCAGTCAGTTGAACAGGACACTGAACCTTCCATACTTCTTTCAAATATTTTGGATCTTCCACTTGAACTTAATTAGCTTTCTATATTTTTAATTACAGTGAGGTCTTGCTAGAGTTCATAAGCATTATTTCGACAAATCAATTTTGGGTAGAAAGATTTTCGAAGGAGACTTGGGTATTAAACTGAGACTATTGTCTCGGTGTATAAAAATAATCTCCTTAAGGGAGTATTGAATTTTGTCACTTGAAGGTAATTAAGGGAATATGGTGCTACCATTTTTGTATTTATGTCTATTTACATGTGCATGACCACTAACACTGAAAGCTGAGCTGCACTGAACCCAACTTAGGCAGAATTCTAACTGTGTAACTGCTTTAATGTTGATTATGATGCTGATTTAGTTAATTATTTACTTCAATTCATAGTGTAATTTTTGTCAAACACATTTGGGAACTTTCCCTCTCCTATAAGGCATTATGAGCCACTTTTGTCTTTACAAACCCTCTGGGTTTAGAACTAAGTTGAAGATTGATGGACTATGGAAGAAAATTCATTTATTTGATAAAAGCTGTAGAATCATCAGGGTGTCCTGCATAGTCACAGAAGAATGATCTTTGCCTGCTCAGCTACTTTCTGTCTTTAGACCTGTTAGTCAGTCACCTAGCACTGATAGACATTGTGATGTAAATTTTCAATGGATCACAAGGATAAAAGCCACCTTATGATTACCGTCTTATTCTAATGACTGTATTTACTCACATGAACACAATTAATAACAGTAGGCCATGTGAAACATCATTCTGTGAAGATGCATTAATTAAAAATGTCATAAGCCTCAAGGTTTTTGTTTGTTTACTTTGGGGTGCGATGGAAGAAGACAGGAAGCAGGAGGGAATGGTAAAGACAAAGGGCTTTTTATAAAATGATATACTCTAAGTATCTTTGAACCCAATCAGAAAAGTTGAAAGACATGCTTGTGTAGTAATGACTATGAAATGAAAATAAACAGTTTTGGGGTTTGTTTCTGTCAGATGAAAATATTAAATGTTATCTTATGAAATGTTTTGGTTGTGGTGGTGAAATTGTATAAATGAAATACTTTTCAGATATTCAGTTTGGAATTTCTTCTCAAATTTGATACTGTTTGGAAGTGAAGAATTGGCTTCAGCCTATCTGAGTCTATGTGATTTAATTCTATCAAAATTTTTGAACTATACTTATAAATAATAAGCATAATCTGGCCGGTCTCCTTTTTAACATTGTATGCTGTTAAATACTGAGATAGGTAGGAACTTTAAGGTCATCTCACATCCTCTAGGATCACACTGGGGCATGCTTTTGTTCACTTTTACAGAAACAAGATCTATTTGCAAAAATATTGAGAGAATGAAAATAAATTCAGAGTAGAAGGGAACAATACATGTATTTTACTTCAGCTGTTATCAAATAGTCTTACCAGTTTTCCTAGCTGCAGTAGGTCTTGAGGTTGTTCACAGTTTCACAACAGCTCTTTCTTGATTGTAGATGACGTTAGAACATCCAATCATTTGTGGTTTATTTCTCTCTAACTCTCTTATATAAATCGCTTCCTACCATTCTCCTAAAGAGAGAATCACTGATTTGAAAAAGTAGGAAAAAAATAACACCCACTGTAGAAATGCATTTGAAATTACTGCATCATGTATACTTGCTACTGGAGCAAATATAAATAAAGATGAGTTTCTGTCTTACTGATGTCTTATGTATAAAGAATAATTGGTATTCATAGATTCAATCAATATTTCCATTCTCCTAGTAACAAGCAAATTAACAAGACACGTACTGAGTTTTCTTAAGACACAACATGTAGAAAGAACTAATTGTTATTCACTTTGGAATACAAATCTCCATTCCTGGGAAGCTGTGTTGATGACTTTAGGTAATGGAGGACAATATAGAGCAGGTGTATGTTATCAAATACCATGCCCTTCTTGAAGGCTTTGGTAGTGACAGCCCGTCAGTGAAGAAGGAAAAATAGCCTGAAGAGTCTTTACATGTCAATGTTTGTTGGTGAAATTTCAGTTTCCTTAAAGGTTCATTTATACCATACCAATCAGCATAGCATCTGATCTTCTTCCAGTAGTGCATTAGGCAATATGACAAATATCTGTCACATTTTAGTTCCCTCTTCCTCTCCCCAGGGTAGAAAGGCTAAATGAATATAGATGCACAAGGATAAATTCAGACCTGCTGTAAGTAATTGTGATTCCATTGATGTCAGTGGAGTTGCACCCTACTACTTTTGATTTGAAACTGGAACAGAAAGCCACATTGTTCTTTGTAAAATAAAAATAAGCAGTATGTGAAGATGTTTCCAAACATTTCAATGATATTATCTAGGTCAGATTCTGGTCCCAGTTAAAGCTATACAAATCCATTTGATTTAATGACATTACACAACTGTAAATAGAATCAGCCCTTATATATACATACAGCTTACAAATGTCTGTGATTGTTAGATACACATTTCTAGATGTACAGAGATCAACATGCAAAACTGGAAGTTTGGCCTTCTGTCTTTTAACAAATAGGTCAGTGGGATGAAATGCCTTTGGGTAAATTATTTTTTGCAGTTTTTGTGTACTCCGTATTTTAAACTAAAAATAGAAAATATTTTTTAACATTTTGCAGGTCAGCTGCTTAGGATTTACTGTGGTCTTATGAACCACGTGTGTGTCACTGAATACAGTTTGAGGTTTACCAAGATAGGATATAACTTTGATTCAGTTCACATCTTGATGTCTAGACCCTATCTCAGAATGAATGAGCTATAGCATGTAATTGCCAAAAACAGAAGTGGTTTTTTTTTTAATTTATCCAAGGAAAATTACAGATTGAAAATATACATAATCTTTAATAACAGTTCTTTGAAGTTAGGATACATATGAAAATAAAATACATAAGTTACTGTAAAGTAATTCTGTGGGACTTCACTGTTGTATGAGTGAAGGCTTCCCAAAAATGATGGGTAACATGATGGCTTACTTCGCTAAGAAGAAAAGTGATGGTATTTTTCATCATCCTTGTGTGAGTTTTGAACTGAACTGCATTAATGTATAGTATTTTGCAAATAAAAAAGAATTTTCTTCATGTGTAGTATAGTCAGTCAAGCTGAACTTAAAGATTTAGAGTTATACACCTTTTAGTTATTGATGATAAGAGTCACAGACTTGTACTTGCTTTTATTGCTATTTTTAAAAAGTTCAAAAATTCTGATTTTGCTTGATTCCCTAGGAGAAAACAGTAGGCAGTTTCTTAACTCTATTTCTCTTCTTTCTCTTAGACTCATACACAGACCTTTCATCAAGCCATATTCCTTTTATCGTGACCACTTGCAGCTGGCAGGCCCGAATACTCATTACTGGCCTTGCAGCCAGGCAAAGCTGCCAGCACATGAAGCATCTCTCTGCCTTGAAGAGAGAAGCATCACCTTGCTGCCTTGAGCAGTCCCTCACTCCAGCAGAGGATGAAGCTTCCCAGCACTTCTGCACCTGAAGAATTCTTGCTATGGTCCTGGTTGTTATGAGAGCTCTGTTTGTGTTTGTGTTAAAACACACTTGAAAACTGCTATTAGCACATTGCATTATGGAGTCAAGACCTTTTGACCAGAACTTTCCAGCTCTTAGATATAAGTGTTGCTGTTATGTTCCATCTCTGTATTATGGCAAGGTCTAAATGTATTATGCTCTTTCTATTGCCTTTCAAGGTTTTAGAAACTCATGGGGCATGATCTGGAAAGAGGTGCTTCTACAGGTTTGGAATGTTATGGATTTATTGTGGATGGGTCTGGCAACAGCATAAAGATCTAATTCAATTTTTACTGCAGTAAGTGACAGTTTCTGTAATTTTAAAGGCCTTTGGTTTGTGAACAGCACTAATTTAACTAGATGAACTGGAACACTGAAAAGTCTATTTGTAACAGTTTTGACACAAAGAATTCATAAGCTCCAAGCTCCACTCCTGAGGATGACTTCCTATGGAGATTCAAAAAATTTCTATGGAGGTCTTTTGCAAGAGAAAGACAATATTTTTTTTCAGAGAAATACTACATGGAGAAATTATAAATGGTTTTATGATGGAGAAGAAAAGACAAATGCTATCAATATACTGATGATGCCTTCTTCATCTTGACTCTCCTCTGGGTGATTTGCAACTTTAAAGTTCCTCACTCAAATGTCTTGAGCTTATCTTTTCATGATTAATATTACCATGATTTCTAGAGACAGAAATTTGTCACACTCTTCCCTTACTTGTAGTCTTAGCTGTATGAAGATTTTTTTTGTCTAATATGTTTTTAGTTACCTACCATGGAGGAATTCTTTGAATCCTATGTTGAACTATTATTGATCATAAGGGGTGGTCCTTTCTCCAGATTTTGGCTCTAGTCCCCTTAGCTGGGAGCAAGCCTTAATAAAACTGAAACAATAAATATCTTATATCTACATAACACTTGAATCCAAAAACAGTTTAAAAAGCAAGGATGAATTCATTTACCACTGAAATGCCAGCCACCTCTGGGGTGGAACACATGGTTCTTATTTTCACAGAGCTAAGCAGCTGTTTAACAGTACAAAACAACAGTACATTATAGTTTAAGTCATGAAATGAATAATAATCCTGTATCCAATTGAAATGTAAGATTAAACTTAGATGGGGGGGAAATAATTACCCAAATTGGTAAAATGATCAGAACAAAAAGACTAACCCTGCTATTTTGGCATAGTGGGCCACCAAAACACTGAGGACTGAGTGTGGTAAGGAACATAATTTTCCATTACATCTAAGAGGTGTTATCTTCAGTTAGATTGAATTTTCTGCAGCAAAGTGATTTCATGTTTAAAAATGTTGGTCCATCAATACTCAGCCTTTCTGTGAAAAGTTTAGACAGGAAAGCTTTTTTGGAGTCTACTGTGGAATTTCTGATCAAAAAGATATTGAGCCAGTACCACTAGTAACTTGACTGTTATGCACATCTCCCAGGATGTGTGAGAATGAAATTCAAGTTCCTGTTTAGATTACTTCACAGCATAGACTTGGACCC
Organism: Calyptomena viridis; assembly: GCA_013390005.1. NCBI lineage: Eukaryota > Metazoa > Chordata > Aves > Passeriformes > Eurylaimidae > Calyptomena > Calyptomena viridis. Next base: position 266,889 of record WEIV01004026.1, read on the forward strand.
GCATTTCCTACATCCCAGAGGAAAGTCCTTAATTACTGGACTTGCAGCTATTCTGATCATGTTTTCTTCTTATTTTCCCATGGAAAAAAATAAAATAAAATTGAAAGGTCTTGGGTTTGGCTCAGTGTAGAATGTGAATTTTGCAATTTCAAAAACTTTCCTGGAACAGGAAAGTAATTTTCCACCCAGTTTACCTCCCGCTGCAATGTATTTCTTTGCAATATGACAAAAAGTTACTGAATTTACTGCAGTATTATTTTAGAGGGAAGACAATCACTCTCTAAGATTCATATGGGTTTATATTATACTGTAATGTTTCTATACATTCAGCTATGTAGCATATACATCAGGCTAGATCATCTGAAAATTTAATCTGGAAGTGAGAAAATTTCTAACAATTGCAGAAATCAAGTTTTAAAACATGCTCTCGATAATAATAAAATGAGCAGATACTTGCGGGCTCTTAAGGCAAAGTTAGTGATCCTCTCAAGAACTTATTTACAATAGCCACTAGGTGGACATTGCAAGATAGGCAGTTATCTCCTCATTCCTTCCAGCGTTAGTAATGGGACCATGTCTGGCAGAGAGACCTTTTCACATTCTTCTCCGTTGGGCAGGTTAAAGAGTCAGAAGATATTTTTGTAGTGAAGGAAGTGTTATCACTTGCTTTTGCTTTTGGCACTCTCTTCCAGTAACCTTTATGCTCTTGTAGATGCCAGTCCTGATAATGGTAAAATCATATATCCTTTGTCTGCCAGGAAATAAAAAACTAGATTTAAGACTGTTTACATGTTTCACATACCTCCAGGTCAGATGTTACAAAATTCTACCACCAATAAGCAATGTTGGATTTGACTCTATGATGATTCTTCCATTCTATATCAATGCACTGAGTCTTTAGATCTAATGAGGTGTGTTGATTCCTGCAGATTTCCAGTATTTATTTATCTATCTATCAAATTCATTAGTTTCTGTCATACTACTGAAAGAAGTAGTACACAATTTTAAGGAAATGTCTATTACTTTCACCAACATAATTTCTTCCTGGTATGTGGACACTAAAGGTGTTGAGTCTAGGAACTGAGAAGCCAATGAACATATGTCCATAAGATTTGGATGAGATCAAAATATTTGTGCAGTCCTATTGGCAAGGAAGCCTAGTATTGAAGAAACTTGAGTCTAAAGATTCCTCAAGTTTCTTGTTCTCCTAAGGCCAACTTTTATGAAAATCAGTGGGAGGTTAGTTTCCAACAAAATTAATCACTGCATATTAATGGTTATTCAGAAAATTGAATTGTTTGGTCTTTGAAGACACTAACCCTTTCTATTGTATTTGGACCACAGGAAGAGCTCCAGTGTTTGCAGACAAGGTAGGAATAATAGTCTGGGGGTTGGGGGGGAAAAAGGTAAACTCCAGTAACAAGAAAAAAAATATCAAAAAGATTAGTCAAATAAGAGCAAGAAAAAAATAATAGCATACAGAGCTCCTCAGTATAAATCTCATATTTAGTCTGATGGGCTAGATACTGAGGCCTTTATAGTTAAATAAAATTAAATGTCAGTCATCGTGTATATACTCACACGTACGCATAAATGTAACATGTATGAGAAGTCAATACCAACTTAAAAATATATTAGATGCTCTTGTTAAGAGTAAACAAACATTGCCTTGTTTGGCAGAATTTTCAAATGCATATTGCTTCCTTTATTTATTTTTTTATTACAATAAAAATGTGTTTTGTATTAAATCTATTGTTATAAAGAAATTGAGCCCTGAAATCTGCCAGCATGGCTTTTTTTCCATAAAGTGGGGAAAAAAAGCCCTCCTGTTTTAGATACTTGAAAACATTAGAAATCTGAAAATGAAAAGACCAGCCTTTGCGTAGCAAATTACTCCATAAAAATAAAAAGAATTCTTCTGTGTGAATTTAAATGGCTTGAAAGCAGAACATAGCAGAAGAGAATAGCGTGCATGGTCATAAAGGAAAACAGAGGGTGTAAGTCAATCTTTATAGATGTATTTGAGCCATTCAGGAAGAAAAATAATAAAAAATATATAAATTGGAGTCTATTTCACAGAGATTTGGGTCTGATTCTCCCTTTTCTGGTGCAAAGATTGTTTTCTTGAGCCTGCACTTGTAAAGAAAATTCCAAGAAAATCCTTACAAAAAACCTTTTCCTTGATCTGTTCCTTAACTTTGAGCATCTGTGTTAAGGTGTATGACTTGCAAGGGCTAATCTTCCTAACCTTACTACTCAGAGCACTTACTTTCTCCTTTCATCCTCTGCTATGATTTAACTTACACTTCATATTACACCTTACTGTTCCCTTGTGTCCATCTACATTTTTTTACTATCACCAGTTCTGAGTAACTGAAGCAGCCCTTCATATAACTCAGTGATATCAAGTCGTGCTTGGATTCTGTTCTTCAAGATACTTTACAAATTCCTAATACAAGACAATCCTTGCTCCAGAGGCCGAAACATTAAAGAAAATCGAAGATTGAATGGAAACTTGCAATCCTACAAGTTCTCCTGTTCAAAATCCCAGGGTCAGCCAGTAGCAAAATCAGAAATAGCATCTTATCTCTGAGTCCCTGAACATGGCTTGCTGACTGTTATTGCCTGATTTCTCCTTTCTCCCACAGGAACTTTCTCAGAGGCTTCTGTAGGTGCCTCTGAACATTCAGTAGGGGTAGAACATCCATTGAGGTGTATTGGGCCAGGTCACTTGTCAAAATAGAAATGGTCTGAGTGTTCAGAGAGTAAAAAGTAATTGTGTTATTGAGGGTAACAAATGAACATGTTTGGGCTAGGGTTTTTGGGGGGGGGTTTTTGAGAGGTAGTCAGTGACTTGGTTGACAGAAGGCAACAGTCTTGAACATAATTTATTTGGTCTTAAGAAAACATTTGGCAAAATACTGATCAGGGAGCTGGTGAACAAAGTCATCCATGATCACATCAGTATCACATGGTTGAAAAGACCTAATAATTAGATATGTAGCAACATACAGATAGTGTAAATCTAAGTGAAGGAGAGTTTTCTGACAGAAATCAAAAAGTGAAAGGCCTTCGTGACTTGGTATTGGGACCACTTCTATTCAAGACTTATGTGCAAACTTAGTGCTTGTGTGTGTTTCCTGACCATGAGCTGAATTACCGTAGTCTCCTGCTTTATAACGATGCAGCTGCACTCAAGTTTAAGCAAAATTGCCAATCTTCCAACTGATATTAGGAAGAAAATTTAAAAAAGAAAGAACAATATGGGCACCCACCATATTTCAGGTACAATTATTGAAAATTTTAGATGACTGATCCCTAGTATCCTCTGTGGTCATTTTCCTCTGGCTCCATTTTACTCCAAACACTATTTTTTGATACTATTTTAGCTGATTGTAGCAAGTCTGGGCTGTCACATAGCTTTTTCACGTATATTCTGGTGTTTTCAAGTAGCTGGAGATACCACTCAGTGGAGAGGTTAAACATTTTTTTTTTTTTGGGTATTCCTGGTTGCTATAATGAAGCTATAGATATTTGAGTAAAACTATAAGAGACCTGTGGTTGCTTCAGACTGCCCAACCCAAGCTCTGCTTTCAGTCTAGAATATTTAGTAAGGCACCATAGTCAAGCTACCACCCATGTCTGTAGCAGAGAGCACATTGTGAAGTGATATTGGCAGTCATTGTATATTATTCTGCTTGTTTAGTAACTTTGGAAGTCTGTCTGCTTTCAGCTGGTTGTCATCTCATAGCTGAAAGCAGTCTTTGATGTGAGTCTGAAATAATGCTTGTGTTCACAGCCCTTCATCTTCTGCAAAATGTTTTATCTGTGTTCATGCTGAAACTGTGGAAATATTGACCTGGAATTTCTACTGTCAGACTAGACAATGCTATGAAAGGAAAATCCACAGGTCCTTATGTTAGAGGAAGCATAGAGATACAGACAAGGATCTATTAAGAGATCTATCCTCACATAAGGTAAAAGTAGGGACTTTTAAAGGCTGTTCATTAGACTGGTGGAAGGCAAAGGCACTACTCAGCTGAGCTTAGATAAATGGCTTTCAAGAAAGGAAGCACCCGTGGCAGGGAGCAGAGCTTATAGGATGCAAATTCAGCCAAATCAGATGAAGGCACACCTAGCATATCCTTGCAGATCTGATTTTGGGGTAGCACAAAGATGCCATGGAACCAAAATTTTCTTTACTTGTGAGCAGAGCTTGACATTGTCCTAGAAGTGAAGAAAACATTCCTGAATAGGATTAGCCTGGCTCCGTTCTTGAGCAGTTTTGTCCCAGCCAATTCATAGGATGCTCTTTTTTTCGTCTCACATAAGATGTCCACATGTATTATCCTTTGTGAGACAGAAGAAACGGAACTTAAATGAAATCCAGTCTCAAACACAATGGGGATGTTCTAGCGAGCATGGTGGCCCACCCAGAGTTTGGAACTCTCTAGTTTACAGTCTGAAGAGCATGCGTTGGTATGGGAAATGTAAATTTTGATTAAATAAATAAAGCCAAAGCCTTACTGCTATTCAAGCTGGTGTAGGGGGCCTGGTATATTCTTGGTATCATTTTCATGTAGAAATTACAGAGCCAAAGTTTCAATCTGGCTTAATATCTCTCAAAAGAGATTACAAACATCAAAGAGAACATATAATTAATTACTTAATTAATTAATTAGGTTAGCTGCTTTGGACTCTGGAAATGGATTGTATTGAGTATCCTACACATGACTTGGTTTCCAATCTCTTGCAAGTCACCAAAGGTGTAAGTCACCTTTAGATCATTTGTATGTATGCATTCATTACAGATGTCAAACTGTCTTAAAGACACAGTTTTCTTCCTGGCAGGGTAATTCCTAATACTTACACTAATTTTGGCAACCTCATATTGCCACTCAGAGTGTGTGATTCTTTGACCTCTTTTTCATCCTTGGATATTGCTCAGGACAATTCTGATTGGGTATGGAATTGCTACACCTTGTGAGATATAGAGCTGATTACTTGCTTGCATGCATTGAGCAGAATTCAGGAGGAAAATGATTAGTTTGTTATAGGATTTTGGAGTGAAGCAACAGAACTATAGAGTAATTTTGAATTAAAGAGAACACAATAAAAATGCTATGATGGACATCACTTCCTCATTGAGGAACAAGCAACAGGATATATGGCTTATGGAAGTGTAAGACTGGGAAGAATTTTAGGCTATCATTCTTTCTCTGTTGGAACAGGATCCAGGAAGCAAAGGTAATACTGTCTTTTGTCTGAAGATTTCCAAATTTCTTTTAAAAACTCTTCCAAAACAGCAATTTTACAAATCATCTGATAAGTGCCACAGATGAACAGAATTATTGCCTGTTAGGAACATGATACTTACTTGCTAGGAAAATAACAAAGTGAGAGTACTAGCAATTCTGGTTGGATTTTTCTGGTGTATGCTGCTGCCTTCATCAAACCCAGAGAAAGTACTTTGTGGGAAAGAAAAGAAGGAGAAGAAACAGCAGAACAAAATGTTTAGAAGTTAATGTGCAGTTTTCTGGTTTGTTTTCCAAGAGATTCAAGCATGATTAAGATGAGCAAACATTCCTTGGACAGAAGGCAAACTTTTATAACCAGGCAGGACCCTGACATTCTGAAAGAAGACAATACTTTTGAAAAGAAAGCTTTGAGTCTGCATATGACGTAACAAATGGCATTCAGTTCTCCATTGTGATTTTTTTTAAAACTAAGACAGGTCAACATATTTTGAGTTTTGAAAAATTTTGTAGCCATATACACGCACACACAAATATACACAAACAGCTGAACATTTTTGTTTGTAGTACTGTTTGTCCTGGAGTCATTAAGTCCTCTATTTGTGTGCTTTGCTTTGTGCCAGACTTAAAGAATTCTTTGCCAAGGGTATTGAGAACAACTGAAAAAATCCATCTAGGTGCCTTGAATAAGCATGATTCATGTATGTTGTTTGGTAAGAATGCAGGTATTTTGTAAATCCTGTTTTGAAAGGAGGCTGGACTTACCCAAAAATTTGCAAAACTATCTGTTTTTGCTCACACTACAGCTTCAATTCACTATTCACAGCTGGAGTAAATGACTTCCACCAATGCGGTTAAAATTGTTTCAGTCTATTCTCAGATGAATGTTTTTATCTTTATAGAACCCATTGGCAACTATTAACATAATTAAAAATATTTGCATCCAGGTTGTAAGTCTCATTTTCTCAGTCTTTCTGTGGCCAATAGAAAGCTAGTTTTATGTTGTAGGTGTTGCAGACCACATGACTATCAAACAGTTTAGTGAAACTAATTATGGACGTCAGCAATTAGTGAAACTATTTAAGGGCAACAGCCATACATATGTCTGCAACTGGGCTATGTGAATTCTCCTCAGTGTTTATTATTTTGTTGCAACATACATTTTTTCTTATTTTTTCCCTTTCTTTATTTCCTACTGAAATATAATTCCTTAGTGGTTAGACAAATATAATAGGGCCTCATTAGGTTCAATTTTCAAGGAAAGAGTATCCGCAAAAAGGATGTATCTGGAGTATATAAGAGAGTCTCGAGTTATATTTTTGGAAAGTTACTCCTCAGGAAGTACCAGAAGAGAATGATTTGAGAGAAGCAATCAAATAAAATTCTTACATAGGCTCCATAGAAACTGGTTATATTTTTCTTTTATTTTTACCCTGACAGACGTCAGCAGGCTCATCAGCTATCCACAATACTTTTGAGAAGCCATCAAAGGTCATCACACAACTAACAGCATTATTCAGATTAGTTTCCCAACAAGAGAAAGAGCAGTAATTGAACAATAGATTTGATAGTAACTGAGTGAGGATACTGAAGACATCTGAACAGCAAATTAAAACAACACAATTAATTTTGGGGGAACTGTAAAAAGTCAGCTTTGAATAAAACATTTTTATTAGCTGAATGCAACAGTACTTGACTGCTTTAACCAATTCTAGTGAAATAAATTATTAATTTTAAAAATTATGTAATACATCTGTGTTAGAAATAATTTGCCTATTTTGTTAGGCTTAAGAGTAATAAGAAAATTGAGTTGTAAATGAAGGGCAACAACCAAAATATTGTGTATAAATTCAGTTATCTTCAGCTTTTCCTAGCAAGTTGGTCTGATTTTCAGGTTTGTATTGGCTATGAGTAGGATTTATTCAAACCCTGTAGATCTGAAAATCAAACTCCAAAAATATATTGAGGTACTGAGACAGTCAAAAATTGTGGATAATTATTGTTGGAGTCCAAGAAGACCCCTCCGATTGCCCTGGAGGGTCTGGGATTCTCACTGGGACCCCAGGAGGACACAGTCTTTGATCTGTGCCCATGGGAAAAGCTTCCAACACTCATGGATGAATTAAAAGTAGTAAAAACATAAGTTAGATTATAGTTTAGTTTGTCACAAAGGTGAAAGTTTATAGTTTCAGGTTTTACAGTATGGAAGTAAAAGAAGACAAGATGGAGGCTTTTGGGTGTTGCCCTGGGTTCCCTTCTTTTTCTTGCTCTGTGTTCTGCTGTGGAGGTGGCACAAAGACATTGGTAGAATAGATTTGAGGTAGAGGAAACATGTTAGCAACAGGTGATGGTCATTGGTACAAAATTATAAATATAGTACGTTGTAACAGTTAATTGATAAAATGTCTTTAAAACCTTACTGCAGTCGCCATTTCACAGCTTTTGCAGCACATGTTTCAGGGTGTTAAGTCCAGGTACAGGACGGCACGCTGAATTGAGATAAGAACTTAATAAACAACAAGAGAAACTGCAAAAATCTGCGAGTCCGATTCTTTTATCTGGTATTGGACTTTGATAAAGGAAGAAAAACCCCTATTTAGGAGCCCAAGTCACGTCAAATTATAAAGGAGTGCAGGAACATTCACAGTACTTTATGGACCCAGTCATTCAATGGAAGCCAGAGCTCTGACTACTTTTTTGCCTAAAAACTGCTTTTGGAGAAGCAGACACCTAGAAGTAAGTCTGACCAGTGGGTGCCGAAGCCTCTGAGCTCACTCCATGTGAGGTGACCCTTGAAACAGAGAGTGGGGCTCCCCCATACAGACACACCTGACCGAGAGCACAACAGTGTGACCTGAGCACACAAATTGTGTGGGTACATCAGCGCTGTGCTGCATCTGCCCTCAATCAACAGTGGGTGAGAGTCGGTGCAGCTCTGCCAGCTGTGTTGAGACCCTTGACAGATAGAGGCACTTGCTGTGGCCTGGATGGGTCTGTCTTTAATTGGAAACAACCTGAGAACCTGTCTTGGAGTGAAGTCACTTTTCCAGCTTCTTTCTGTCCTTCTTTCCTTCTTTCTTCTCATATAATGACTTGGTCATCAGAGTAGCAACCTGAAGTGTAGAAGACCAAGACTAAACTCCTTCTTTTGTCTCAACCTGCCAGTTTCACATTCTATACAACTTCTAAAACCAGGAGGCAAGAGTGTGCACGTCATATGTCTCCTCTCCATCTCTCTTCTTGAAACTGTAATGATCAAATATTTATAGACAAAATTGTGAGCAACAAATTACATTCAATTGGTTAAGATCATGAGCGTTAGCCATTAATGCAATGGCTTGGATTCAACTAAATCTTAATTCAGAACACTTTAATATAAGTCTGAAGGACTGAAATACAGATCTCTGCCTTGTCAGATGAGTCTCCCCAAGCACACACTAGTTTAATAGAGACATAATCACATCCTTTTTTATTCTGTTCATTGAATATATAATATTCCACGCAAATTCAAAGAATTTGAGCCGAGTATCTTGTCACAGCCTGTTTTATATCTTGGTCATTTACATATTCACTAAGAAAGGAGAAAATAAAGTTTAAAGTCTTTGGAGGCATGTGAAGTCACTGAACTTACATCTTTCACATCTTAAGAAGGATCATTGTCACTAACCTACTCTATAACTTAACACTAAACCCTAGACATTATTTTTTGTCAAGTCTAAAGAATATGAATTCTTTGGGAATATCTTGGTGGCGGATCTTGCAGGTGAAATATACGCTGATCCCCGTTGGATTTTTGTGCAGAGCTGCCCAAGACTTGTGCAATTCCAGGTCTGTACAGGTATTTCAATATTGCACTAAGATACCCCTAGATGTGCAATGTCTCATAAGCCAAATTTCTGTGGAGAGAAAATTAAAAGTTAGTGCATTTTGTGTTGGGGAGACATAGATACCGAAGTCTTTTGGTGGTGCAAGTCCTTCAGCTGGTGCCAGCTCACTAAGGTGTATATTTTACAGTAGATAGTAGAGCTGCACTGCATGCCAGTCCTTTGAATACTGGCATAGAAACAAGCACCAATTTGAAAGTAAGAAATATTTGTTTTAAATACTTGTCTAATATAATTTATTAAATGCACCTGATGAATGTAGGAAATTAATGTTACCAGGATAGGAAAGGTTATTTATCAAATACTGAGTAATAAGAATACAACATATTTACAAATTAATCTGATCATAAAAGAAAAGCTCAGCACACATACTAATTGCTGATAGTAAACTGCAATGACCTGTGGTCCCACTCAATCCAGGAGGTTTTTTCAATATAAGAGGAAATAAACTGAATCTCTGTTTTCATTTACATGTGTGCAAAGCAGGAGACATTCCATTTAAAATGATGAAGCGAAGTGAGCAGTGGTTTGAGATCAGAACACAGTCCCTGAAGTGTTTTGCTGTGTCTAAATCAGTCTTTATATGAGAAAAGTGTTAAAAGTATACCTCTTAAATAATATTATACTTCATTTTTTCTTCTGCAGTAGTGTTACTTCAGATGCTATTAGGGCAAAAGATGCATAAATAAGAACGTAACTTCAGGCCTGTACCCATACAAGGTACTGCATATACATAAAACATGAACCTAAAAAAGGCTCAAAGTATAATAGAAAGGCAATAACATTAAAAATTCTCTGATTTAGGGACAGACAGACTAGAATTATACTAGAATAAAGATATAGACTAATCTTTGTCAAATTGTTTAAATCTTAAAGACAGACTTTTCAACTTCTGTATTATGAAATAAGGATAGTAATCATCTTCGGCTTCAGCAGAAACTTCAACCTGAATGAAGGATGACAAATGCCCATAGGTGAGAACTTGCTTTTCTAAATGTTCACCAGTGGAACATGGAAGTTGATTTAACTCCAAACAAAGATGCTTCTGGCACAGGTACAAGTTGGTATCCTTTGGGAAAGATTTTCAGATGACAATTGATTTCTTTGGCAATGAGCATGCAGACATGATAATGTATCTGACACATGCCTTATAAATATCAAGTAAAATGCATATATTTTTTTCTGTCATATAAAAAAAGTTGTCTGAAAAAGAGGTAGGTGATCAGACATCATTACTAAAATCTGAAATATCATCTTAATTTTGGGCTTACTTTGGTTCCAAGACTGGCAAGAATCTCTGAGTCACAAGAATACACAATGTTTTGAGGGCAATAAATCTTGTCAAATTTGTCATTCTTTTTAAGTAAAATCTTAAAAATTCTGTCTTTAAACTTAAGGTGTTCTATGGTAAGCTTTTATGGAGGGAGATATAACTTAAACGGTATGTAAAAGAGTTTCTTGATAGACAATGAATTCTTCTCCACACAATCTGAAGCATATCAAAAACCTTCAAACTAGTGTGGATCTTGCATCATGTTATTAGCAGCAAGTAATGAAACACATGTACAGCATACGCACAAGAAAGCAACATATCTCTTCCTCAACACTTTCTGAGTTGTAAATTGTGAATGAAAAGAAGATTGATGCCTTCCTTATAGTTAAGTTTCCACATTAAATATAGACGTTGGTTATGAAATAATTTAAATGATAAACACCAGTTAGGATACTATGTTATGACTTATTAAAATGTATTTGGCACTATTCAAATTTAGTTTGCCAAGTAATCTGCTCGAATATTAATGTCTGATGGACTACAGATTCTGTAGTGGCTTTGCTTGGAAGAAGGTATAACAAACTTTCCAGGCTTTGATTACGTATTAACCAGTGGCTTGTAGAACAGATACTGATGGAGGTGATGAGAGCTTCTTAAATACAGATGTTTCCAAATACATAAAAATGATCCAATAGTCTGGAGATCTCCTGTAACTCCAGAAATATTTTGAAAAGCATGGTGAGACACTTGCCAAAGATTTAGACATTGACAAATAGTCTCCTTTGAGCATGTGAGTTCACTGCCATTCAGCCATTCAGCAAAGCCACTGGGAAATGGGGACTGTTCGTAAGCACTGAGGGCAATGGAACTGTTGGACTCATTTGGTCACGTTCAGAATGAGATCATGGGGCTTGATCTCATTCAAAATACGATTATTTTTGGTTTGGGTGTGACTTGAGGTTTGAATGTCAGGAAATACAGAGGAAAAAAAAGAGGGTGGAGGAGCAGAAACTGGGAATTTTGAAGTAGAATCAGAGAAAGACAAAACAATCAACACAGATGGCTGCATGTTGGTGTCTACTCACTGAGTCGAAAGTAAATTTTAAATGAGCAAAAGAAATAATGCTTTTAATTAAATGCACTCCTTATATATAATCTAAACTTGCTTGCACCTCAGGATAATTTGGCCCCCTGCTGAGAATATGCCATCAGCTAGGCCTTATCAATGTCACCTCACAGCCACACTCACAGTCATTATAGCTAATGTTGTGTTTATAGCATAGATATTGCATAGATTGACACCTGGAGCTTCTCTGGCTTCTGTAGTTGCATCCTGTCTTTCAACAGCAGACACTGATCTCTTCTCTGTGATGACCAGTGACAGAACCCAAGGGAATGGCCTGAAGTTGTGTCAGGGTAGGTTTAGATTGGATATCAGATTCTTTGTGCAGAGAGTGGCTGCACACTGGAACAGGCTCCCCAGAGAAGTGGTTACTGGACCAAGCCTGACGGAGTTCAAGAAGCATTTGGATGATACTCTCGGGCATATGGTGTGACTCTTGGGGATGGTTCTCTGCGGGGATAAGGGTTGGATTTACTGATCCTTGTGGGTCCCTTCCAACTCAGCATATTTTGTGATTCTGTGAACATAAAATGAGGTTTTTAAAGTTTTCACCTATTCATGGAAGTGCACCCATGGCAAAATTTGTAGGCAGTATAATATCCACTTGATTTTTAAGATGTAACACTGGTCTTGCAGTGCGAAAGCTTATTTTATTGTATGATCTAAAGGTAGAGTCTTTGACCTCTGGGTGTCAAATCATTGGGGTGAAATTAAGCAAGAGCTTGCCAAATGTGCTACCAAAGTAGGGGTTGGTCTTTGTGCAATTGAAGGATGCTCCATGAGCCAGGCACTCTAACTGAGATCTAACCAAACAGAATGAGTCATTAGTTTTTTGTGACAATAGGTAAACACATAAAAGAAGGAAAAAAACAAGACAAGAAAATAAAGAGTCTAAAGATAATTAAGTTGTTTTAGTGCTTTGATAACATCTTTAAAATTGGATTATTAAGAAATCTTATAATTTAGGGGAGATTTGTTCTGATTTGAAATTTCTTTCCATAAACAAATGTCTTTACTTTTTTGGCCAGGTGTTTGGCAGTACATCTACTGAGAGAAAAGTCAGACTTGGCTAATTCCTGTTCTGTGGTGTTACATGTTATTTTGACAGTCCAAGGAGGTGTTCTGGTTCATTATGTTTTCTGTTCTCCACCTATTGCTGACAATCTGTTGTGGAAGGATCGGCGCAATTCCATTGCTCCACAGATGGCAGTTGACGCAGTGGTCCCTCACACTGAGAGGCATTGACGCAAGTGCTTCTATGAACCACTGTTCATCAGATAACATTGTACCTTTCTCTTGCCAGCCCTTCTCCACCATTCAGCAGCTAACTGTGGCTGAATAGCAACAGGTAGGAAAAACCAAATGGCCACCAGGAGTGTTAAGTATCATTGATAGGCATATCCCTAGTTCTTATTGCATATTTAATTGGCAGACAGTCCTTTCACGGTTACATGCTGGAGGAATGTACTTCTCCAGTGCTCCACTGCAGAGCTACAGTTTGACCTTCACCATAACCTGCTCAGGCTGGAACAGAAATGACAAATGAAATGTCAAATAAAATCTACCTTTTGAGCTTGAACACAACAAATGGCTGCAGGCCTGTGGATAACATAGAAGCAAAAGAGAATGTTTGTGCTTTTCTAGTGTTCCTGTAACTGACTGCTGAGGCTCTTGGGGGTGAATGCAATAGATACAGGGCAGGATCCATCATAACAGTCCATCCTGCTGTCCGTGGTGATCTAGGCACAGGTCTTAGGGTTTTGCCATCACCTACTACAGACTGTTGTGGTTTTGGTGAAGTCATATAACCTTATAACGTACTGACAGTAATGCAAATCAGTTAATAGAAATAAGTTTGCATCTGTTGGCAAAATGTCATTTAAGCAGAGTGTCGGAGTAGGGAGATGGAGACATTTCCATTGACCTGCTTTTTGATGCTTCTTAGTCCTTTTTCCAAAGAAGTTACAACTTGTCATTGATAAATGATGTTCTGTACATCCCAGAATTAATTATTTAAATTCTATTAGCTTAATAGTAGTATGCAATAAGTCTGCCTACACACCCTTTTAGCTTTTTTTTCTTTTTATTATATTGGTGTTTTGATTGATTTGAATTATTTTAGCACAGAATAAAAATGGGTCTTAGGCCAGGAGCCTGCAAAAACCTTACCATCCTTTATAAGCTCAGGATAATATTTTGTATTGAGAATGAATATTCATAACAACCCACTGCTGCAAAGGAGGAATGTCACTTGCTCTTCCCTTCTCTTCCAGTCAACCTGCTTTCCTCTCCTGGTTTATCATCACTTAATTTACATTGACCCTAAAAATCTTCACGTCTTTGAAATGACAGTTCTGTTCACCAAGAAAACTCTTAACTGTTTACCTATTTTCTTTTCTGATGGCTTTCTTTATGTGGATTAGTTTTGTACAAGTGTAGAAACCCATAAAATAAGGGGCTAATGTGTGCATGTTAAAAGAATGATGGTCGGATGGTTGTGGAGCCAACCAAGGGTTGTTGGCAATAACCAAAGATTGCTGGTAATAACCAAGGACTGGTAATAATGCACTGCGGAGAAGAACAAGTTGTGGCTGGAGACCAGGCAGAGATAGGGAAGCACTTTTCCAGGACAAACATAATTGCTTTAGTTCCTAGAGATAAGCACAACACAGTGCAGTGCAAGCATAGGAATGAGGTCAAGAAGTGGGCATGGACTGTAGAGGGGGATCAAGATCACCTAAGACCCCTGAAGCCCTCCAGCTGATTTCCAGAGAGGTCTAAAAGAACAGCTATTGTGCATACAAATACATATCTTCCTTCCTTCCTTTCTTCCTTCCTGCTTGCCTGCTTGCCTGCCTCCCTCTTTCAGAACTCAATAAATGATAGTGCTGAAATGTCCATTCTGTAAGTTTTAAAAAAGAAAGCCTGTTTCTCTCCCCCTTCCCTGTTATAATTTTCCATGACTTTATCTTTACATATTCCTGAGCAAATGGTACATTTCTTCCCACAAAATGATAGCCAAATTGTATTTTCTTGGCTTCGGAAGTTTCCAAGCCACCATATCAGGTTTAATAACAGTTTATGTTTAAATGCATACTGAAAATATCTGTGCTATGCAGTGTCTGGTGTTAAAAATTACTTATCATAAAGCTGGAATCTGTCCTATTTGACTGTTATTGATACAGCTATTAACACAACTGACCACAGGATTCTTTCATTGACTTCTCCTTGGATTTCTTATTGGGCTTATCTTTTTTTCTTCCTGCTGCCATAAAGGCATTTCCTATGGTGGGTTCACTCCTCAGCCTTTTCTGGTAGACCGTTTTTCAGTCCTAGTCTTAAAAAATTTAGCAGCAATAGTAAAGATATCCTAGCGGCCTCATTTGCTAAATTCAAGTGTGTTAAACACAGTGTACTGAGCTCTGTGCAGAATTTATCAAAGCTAATTCCTGCACAGGTTAATGACCCAGCTGGGGAACTCAGATGAAAAGTGTATCTGACTACAAGCCTGCTCAGATGCTGTTTGGAGAGCATGAGTTTGCACAGCACCTTGAGGTCCCATACAGTACAGCTTGTTTAGATATAGCTTGTCTACCTCTATAGCCTGCTGTCTTGAATTGTAACTACACCTCCATGGACACATACCTGAACTTGAGCCATTAAAAAAAAAAAAAAAAAAAGGCAAAATACCCAAATACAGATACCAGAATTGTCCCTGGCCTTAGGATCTCCAACTTGACAAATGAGATGAAAAATATCAGCACCCACTTTAGAAAACCATATTCATTAAGTTATTGCAGGAAAGTTGCTACACAACCATAGTTTGATAACCCTGTTTTGTTTTCAGAAGTGACATAACAAACCTCCTTTCACTTGTGTAACATCTAATTAAAGTACAAAGATAAATAAGAGGGTTTTAATTTTTTAATTAAAAACTCCCTACAAATATAATAAATTTTTTCAGCTATGTCAGGCGAAATATTTTGCATTTTGCATTTCACAGTCTTACTGAAGTAATTAATTTGGAAAGTAAAAAGATCCATTAGGGGTAGGGTATACACTGCTGTATTGTTCATCTTATAACATAAGCAGAGAGCTCATTTGTTACAGTCAAGGAGTAGTTCTTTTTGGAGACATTTTTAGCTAGATGAATTATTTATTTGCTTCTGTCAGTAATTTTAAATTAGGATCCAGATCTTTTTGAAAACACACACTTAATTTGTGCTATCTCCACTGCAGTTCTAAAGTTGACGATATTAAGAATGCGCTGAATTGTTTTTATGTATTCAATTAGCTTCAGCATGGCCAAGAGTTTTGCATCAGGAATGCTGAGGCTTAATCTAAAAGCATTATCTTGTATTGTGTCCCACATCTCAGCCCCTTTTCAGCTTTCCTTGGTTTCTAGCTGGAGGGTACATAGGGGGTTGGAGGTTGCTGATCTTGGCCTGAAGCCTCCTAAAATTTTGGCAGCGGCTCATGTCACTGTTGTGGGCAAATGAGCCCAAGGCCTTTGAGGAGTGGTATGGAGCCAGAGAAGCTGTGGAGGAGGCTGAGGAGGGACTGTGACCCCTGAGGCACAATCCTTCGTGCAGATCTCCAGCACACAGGTTTGGGCACGTAGGCTGCACCATCTTGCTGATGCATCCAGCCAGTTCTGCAGGCTGGTGCAAGGGTACATGGATTAATGGTCTGGCTCTTTTTCACTCCTTTGGGGTAACTTGGGAAGCCAGGGGAGAGAAAATCTGCTCTCATGAGAGGACTTGCCCATTTTCCACATTGCACAAAGTAGCCACAGCCCTCTCATAGGGCTCCTTCAGCACAGACACAGCCCCTTGCTCAGTGAGGCTGGAGGGGCAATCCTGCTACAGGTCATGATTTCCTGAGATTCACAGTTCTTCGGCAGGGCTGATATTGAAGCCTCACCTACAGATGAACAGCATCCTGTAGGCTGCCAGCCTCCTGTCTTGGTGCTCAGTTCACCTTAAACTGACTCTCCACTGAGCAGTGGAGACATTTTATTTTCCAGGCATAGACATTTTATTTTCCAGAGGAAACGTTTGCTCTTCTATCTCTTATATAGGAAGGATGTGCTAGGAAAAGGGGGCCTACAAATTTCTCTTTCTTCTCCATAGAAAATACACTGTGGACAAATAATGTTTTGTGAATTTCTCTGTTCTTTCCTACTCAAGTGGTTGATTCAACATCTTGCCCAACAAAATGCTATGCATAAAATATAAATCTTCATAGTGTCTTTCCTGCACCTAATAAACATCCAAATGATTGAAGTTTTAAATAACCTAAGAAAGAGAAATTCTTTTTTTTTAATTTGCGCTTCCATAGGAAAAGAGTGCCTTTGGGTCCTCGACAGATAGAACATTATACTCTTTTCTTTTTTTTTTTTTTGCCAAGTATGAAGATGATATAATCTTTTTTCAGGTTTAGAAAAGTAAGCTCCTACAAGTAGATGTAGGCAGTTCACAGGAAAGCTAATCCAGGCTCTGTTCTTTGGCCCTGAAACCTGCAGGCCTGGTAAACAGCAGATGACCATGTAGTTAACTATGCAAATGTACAGCAACAAGCTAAATATTAAATGATATTCAAATTAGAACATAATTATAGCTATGCATAATTCAACAGGAGGATGCCTTTGCAGTCAGAGTAGACAGGAGGTCAATGACCCTTAATGATAGCTCTTTCAAGTATTAATATTAAAGTCTATATAATGAAGTAAGTCCTTGCACAAGGTTTATGCTCACCCTGTATGGGGAAATAGGGCCATCATCCATTGTGAACACATGTGCAGAGTGTGTGGTTTAAATCTCCCCTATATTTAACTTGATGAGTAACCTTCCCAGCTTTCCACATTTGTATTCAGAGTTTGCAGATGTTTCATTAGACGGGCTATGATGAAAGTACCATGCCTTGCCCCAGCAATGCCAACTAATTCTAACCCAGGTAGAACCATCTTTTATCTTAAATATATCTAACACACCGTTCTTACAATAGTATCAAGGAACTTCATCAGTTTTTCAATTTGTGTGTCCGTCCCACAGGCATATCTTTTAGTGCTGCTTTTGCTCTGTTATAAATACTTGGCCCTGAAGTTAGACATATTGACACTCTCTGGTCTGCAGAGCATGCTAAAGGTCTGTATTTTTATGGCTCAACAGTCAAACAGCTGAGAAGTAGTTAAAACATACTCCATTTTACAGTAATTCATTCTCCGTCCTTGACAGATTGATTTCCATGGGGTTATTTGCTTCTTTCTGCACCCTACTTCATAACAATGCTTACTAGAATGATTTATTAACTCAGTGCCAAATTCTTTGATACCTTAATATTTAAATTTACTTCAGGACATGAGGCTAAGTTATTTTTTACCAGGTGTTTGGTGTGATGCTTTTAAATAATGAAAGAATAATGTCATGACCTAGTAGCACTTTGGTGCTTGTATGTGCCAAAAATGTGCTTTCTCTCAGAGCATTCAAACCAGACATAAATAAGCTGGATAATAACTCCTACTCAAAATAATCTCATTTTTCTATGTGTACCAATGAGCACTCAAACAGGGCATCTCGTTTGCAGATCTTCCCCATACCACTGATTTTTGGATTCCTCATAATGTTCCTTTGGAACAATACGAAGTCTCCAGAAAGCCAAACTGTCCATGAAATCAGAATAGGTTAAATAGAGCTGTGTGAATAATTGCCTTTGCAGTTAACTGCTGAACTACAAAAAGAAAACGTTGTCTTACACAGATGTGAATTTTTTTTTCTTTTACTGAAATGAAAACTAATTTGTTTTGGTTCAAGCAAAACTTTTCATTTGCGATCACTTATTTTATTCTCCTTATTAAAAATGTAGATTAATTTCTTAAGTAAAAGTAAAAAATAAGGATTAAAAAGGTTGGGTTCACACATAGGAAAACAAAACGTTTACATTTTTTAAAAAAACAAGTCTTTTGAAATAAAAAAAATGGGGTAAATTCAGAAGACTCACAAATAGTTGAAGTTTACTCAAGTGAGTTTTTGGTAGATAAAATATGCAGGTAGGAAAAAAAAAGATAATGGTCAGGCTAGACATCTATGCTGTACATAGAGAAGAAAACTACCTATGTTATCAAAATATAACATTTACACTTCTATCTCATGCTAACAAGTTTTCTCTCTCAGTCTCCCAGAAGTGCCTATTTAATGATGTTGACATATCACTTCAATTTCCAGATAACTGAGTGCAAACTCCAGTAGCATACTATTGCCTCACCCAAGGTTTTAGCACATACATCTTGGGCCCTTACTAAGTACACTTTTCAGTAGCCGCTGTTGCACAAGACCTTCTCTATATGCTCTAAGGGCCATTTTGCATCAGCAGCAGAGCATGGTGTAATAGGATGAACTGAAGAGTATTGAAGAATAAAAGTCTCAGCCAAGACCATTAGGTTTATTGGGCCCAATAAAATTTAGCGTAGTGGTAGATACTGTTTCCTGGGCCACACTTAAACTACAGTGCTATTGAGAAAACAAGAGTTAGCTGGTGAGTGAGATGACCATAAAATATATGAAGATAAGCAAAAACTCTCACAGCTGAGTGGAAGTATTCAGTTAAAAGCATGGGACCATGGATTATGGAAGAGACTGTGTAGTTTAAAATCATGATCAAACCAGGTCCACCAACAAGTCTCCAGGAAATGGTCACACACTTCATTATTGTCTCCAGGGATGAAATTCAGTCAAAGATACAAAGAAGAAGGAGGTACTGTGATATGTTTATCATATATAAAGAAATTATATCTTTGATAACTTTTAAACTCTATGCTAAAAATAATCATCCTGTATCTTTGTTCACTTCAGCTGCCATTAGCCCACTCGTATCTTTGCCTTGGATTTTGCAAACATTTGTGCTTACCAAACTGTTTTAATTTTTTAAAATGCTAATCAGACAGTTGTCTCTTCTTTCTTCTTTAATGATGAAATCTGGTCACTTAATCATGCCAAAATAGCATCTCAAACCAGGACTGGTGTTTGTGTATAAAACCAGAATTCCATCATGAAAGAATTTCAGTTCTCAACTTTCATTTTTTCCTGAGGTTAATAAAATCTTTTATGCTGCAGAAAGCTGATTTCTCTTTCATCCATAGAAGGTCTTATGTTCAAAATCCGTACACCTAAAAAGATGTGTTGTAGAAAAAGGAAAGTTAACCTACAAATGGGCAATAGGACCCTACATTAATCTTCAAAGGTTCAATGATAGTTGTGGCCATTTAACATTTGTGAAAATAAAATTATGGAAATCAAAACACCTAGGTATCCAGTACAGAGACATACTGTAAATACAATTTTTCAGAATGTCCAAATAGACATAGATACTTGGAAATGTATAACATAGCTTGTGAACAGATGACTGAATGGAATACTATATATATTTTAATACCATTGTTTTGAAAATGGTGTATTATGGTGACATAATACACTACTATTTGTATTGTCAATACTATAAATATTGACATTAAATACTGATATTAAAGTTTTAAGTGAGAGAATCAAAGAATTATCTGGCTTGGGAAGGTCCTCTAGAGGCTGTCTGGCCAAACTCAGCACGTGGACACTTTACAACAGGTCGATGCTTTCTTTACTAATGTTTTTGTCTCTAATGGGAAATATAAAACTAAATTGAGACAAACTGATGCAGTGCTTGCAAATCAAGGTGAGCCAACAGCCTTCTGCTCACTGCTGTGGGGTCAGTTT
Source organism: Calyptomena viridis (assembly GCA_013390005.1). Taxonomy (NCBI): domain Eukaryota; kingdom Metazoa; phylum Chordata; class Aves; order Passeriformes; family Eurylaimidae; genus Calyptomena; species Calyptomena viridis. Next base: position 287,168 of record WEIV01004026.1, read on the forward strand.
ACTGGATCTTGTTAAGGTGACATTTGATAAGACTGATTTTGCAGGATGAGGATGGAAAAAGAGCTGGGCCAGTCACTTTCCATTTTCACACACACTCCCATGAAATCAATAATTCATGACTGCTTTGTTCCTAAAGGACAACTCAGCACTTGATTCTCCTCTAACACCTCGTGTCATGATCCATCTTCCTTTTAGCAGGTCTGGAGTATGGTATAAACTTGCAATCTTATGCAAATTACTTAGAGGAATGATGTCTTACAAGCTACACTGATCTTTCCTGTCCAGCTGAGTCTTCTCAAAGCCTAAACTGCTGACAGGATGGATTGTCTTTCCCCCTTTTTAACCATCATTTTAGTATTAAAGGAAGAGAGTTAGATTATCTCAAGGCGTGGTCATTTGCAAAACCTTGGTTTCCAGAGTGCATTTCTTTGCCGTGTAATGATCTGATTGCCATGCCCTAACTCCAAGTGGCAGCAGCTACTCTAAGTATTTACTAATTATCTTCCTACTCCTTCTCTGGAGTAAAATCACCCTCTCATTCAAGATAAAATAAGAGCCAAAACTTGGATTCATTTGGGATGGAATGAGAGAATGTTGCCAATGTATTCTTGTCTTCAGATGACCTGATTATTTTCTTTTCAAACATGACAGTGAAAGTAAACCCCTGCTCCTGTATTGCTGACAGGTACATCCAATAGACTAACACACAATTAATAGACTTCCCAGTAAGTATACTGCACAGCCAGGATATTGGTATTATAATGCTCGGATTTCTTTTCAACAGGATGGCAGTCATGTTGACTAGATGAATAAGTAATTCCTAAACTACTTTTTTTCTTCTTAGACTTTTCTTAGACTTTTTTTTTCTTAGACTTTTTCTTCTTAGACTTCTTGGACTTCTTAGACTTTTTCTTCATCTGGCTTCATACTCTATACTGCCCTGTTCATATTTCTACTGAGCATAGAAACTTAAATTTCTTGAAAATTTCTGACTGAATATAGAAGGAACATGACATACCCTGAAAATAGATATTTCAGAAATAGGTTTTCTGTTTTCAGGTATCTGGTTTTGACAATTTGTCTGTTTTTTCCAATATAAAAATGATCCCATAATACTTCTGAATTCAAGTGGCTTTTTGAGTAATTTCCTGGTGTTTCTGATCTGGCCTTTACAGCTGTAGCTGGTAGTCACTTCTAATAAAAAAAAAATCTGTCTAGAGTAGCTGTCACTGGAGACCACAGATACTCAGTCAGGAGTCAGCTTACATGCAAGCAAACCAATTGCCCTCATTTTGTAGGTTAGAGACAAATACATTAATTGACTCTATTGTGTTGCATCTTATTAAACCCAGTTGACTTCCATGCTCAGAACAGCTACAGAATCAGATGCTGTGTGCGTTTAATTAATTAAATGTGATTATTTTGATTCATAGAAAAAAAATGTCCATCCATTGTTCTGGGTGCTTTCACGTTAAACAATAAAACATTCTAAGGCTATTTCGCTCACCCTTTTTAACGGAGCTGTTAGCCATTAATGGCATCACAGACTGACTCACTCATGAGGGAGCATTTCGTTAATGTAAAGTACAATCTTGTTCAAAAGTTCTGGTTTGTGGTTTTTATTTAATTATAAAAAACTATATATTATAGTTCCAGGAGGAACTAAAGAAGTAAAAAAAGGGTGTGGATTTGGGTGTTGGTATGCTTTTAAAGCAGGTTCAAGCAGCCTGGGTAACTTTGATTTTTCCTTTCAGCATTTTAATTTACATTAGTTGCTTATAAAAGCTTTTGATTAAATGAACCACTGCTGTATTCTTACGCTCATTAGTCAAGTTTGTCTTGCTGTGCTGCATTGATGTTGTGACTCAGGCCAAACTGTCCTTTTCAATGTAGAAAGAAGGAAAAGAAATATGGCATCGCCATAAAAGGCTGAGCTAGCTTGTGTTTTGGTGATTTGTTTTCTGCACTGTGTTTGGCAATGGACTGAGTTTGTAGGTGATTTTTCTCTGCCTTCTCACCTAGTTGAGGCACTCCACAGCAGCTGGTGGTTTCATATGAAAGCTTGCATGTAATATCAACATTGACTTCTGCATACCGGGCACCTCTTCTCCCCTAACTGAGAAGCTATAGGAGACCCCAGAAGGCAGAAGGCACCTGAGAGAGGAGTAAGGCAGCCCTATTCCCACCAGCACAGTCCTTCATAGGCAAAAACCGGATTGCAATTACTGTGATAAAGATTCGTACAGACATTTGACGTAATTCAAGTAGCCTAACAACAATTAC
>WEIV01004027.1:0-61787 GCA_013390005.1 Calyptomena viridis
TCTCACCCCATCTACAGAGACATAGTGTTAGATCAGAGCTTCTGTCTGCTCAGCCTTTCTTTGCTTTCCCTGCTGCTCTCTTCCTGTGGCTCACTAAGGTATTTTAAAATAAGTCACTCTCATTGAAATGCACTGAAATGGAATCTTCTATGGGCTGGCTGTTATCAGCATGTCTCAGTGAGGTGCAACAAATTTGGTAGAGCTGATATTTCGAAGACTTCATTTGATTTGAAGCTTGATGCCATCCAAACTCCTCACTCTGATAAATCAAATAAAACCTTCCCTGGATCTCTCAACACTATTCAGCTACTCATTCAAGACAGTGCATCATCCAAGGGTCTGCACTACAGTAACAGCCTTTGACCTTTTTGGCTGTTTTGCCCACTGTGATTATTCTTTTTTTTGCATTAGCTTAACCAGAATCAACTGACATGGTAAGGATGTTGATGAAAAGAAGGGGTAGAGTAAAAATTTCAATAGGTCTATTTCAATAATAATGTTAATAATTAATATAACTTTTGGCATTGTTCAGCCATGCCATTTTCACTGATAAAAAGTAAACTTTTAAATACGCATTACAAAAATGTACTCTTCTTTTCTCTCCATACTCTATGGCTTTTCTTCAGCCATCCAAAACATCACTGCAGAATCTCTGTAAGTCCTCCAAACTGGGTTTAGTGCTTACATTTACATCCTCTACTTTAAAAACTCCTTGTATATTCAGGCTTTTTTCATTGATAAGTAGCTATGTTCATGAAGTCCCTGTCACCTGTATCAGTCTAAATTTCTAAATCTTCCTCTAATTGCTATTCCCGTCACTTCTGCTGGAAACACTTCTCTCTGCAAGGCATGTTTTTTGCTTCTGCACTGCACTGGGATTTTGACTGGAGTTTCTTTACAGTATATTCCTAAAACCACACTGAATTTCACACAAAGGATTAGGGAGTTTTCCATTAAGTTAATGATGGTGCTGTTAAACTTACACTTTAAAGCATTTGGAATGTCACATTACTGTTTTGCTGTTTTGTTTTGATTTATTTTTCTAAATACTACTCACAGGAAGCCTGGATTGAAGTTTCTCTCTTCTATATGAAATACCTTTAAATAAAGGAGTAAAAAATGTTCCTACATTAAATACAGAAGAACATTTTACAGTAGTATTACTTTCAGTATTGGGTTCATGCATAATAGGACATGTAACACAATAAATATTGTGTTTAACAGAAGGTAATGTAAAACAGATAGAAAAATGTCTTCTGTCTACATTCAAGCATTTAAGTTGGATCTCTACTTGTTATATTTTAGGGTCTATGCCTCTAATAGTCCTCAAAAACACATCTCAAATTTCATGTACTTTCTCTTTTCTTCCTATAGCTTTCTTCCTCTGTTATCCTCTTCATTCTTCTTCTCTGCATCTTCATCCAATTCTCAACCATTCTTTTTCTTTGCAGCAGTCTGCCTGCTCTGACTTTACCACAAGTGAGTAATGAGCTGTAAAATTTTCTCTGCATGCCTTGTCTTTCCAGGAATCTTTTCCTGGCTGTTCTACTCCCTAGCATTCTCTGCAGTCTTCTTCCTGAAATTTGTGCAATGTTTTTAATTGCCTTTTGATAGTGAGGATTGAAATCCAAAAATATTTCTGAAGAGGGACAAATCTGCACAAAATGGGGTCAAAATACTTCAAATATCATTAGATTTCATTCTTCTTTTATTCATAATTCTATTGAAGATAACTGTTACATTATACTATATAATGGCTGGGACATAGCAGTTTGGACAATTATAAACCCACTATCCCTAAAAACTCTATGGAATGCCATATCCTCAATTTCCTGAGTTAGGTCTGTGCTTGGTGGCTTGCTTTTTTTTTCTGTGAAAGTGGTTGAATTGTCCTAGGTAAAAGGCTACAATTCCATTTATATCAAGTTATAAACTCACTTCTTGTGAGAGATTAGAATGTTAATGCTCAAAGAATGGGCCACTTGGAAAAGCAGTGGATGCTTTGGTGAGGATGTGAAATGTAAGTGTCCATGTGCAGAGAGTGTGAGCACCAGAGGATGACCACAACAAACCAACCTTTGTTTAGCAAGAAGCTGGGTTTTGAGCCAGATACAGAAAGAGGCTGATAAGAAGCAGATCCTCTGAAGGCAGGAGAGTGCTTTTTATCATGCCAATGTCCTCCCTCACACAACTGGCTCAGCTGTAAAACTCCCTCACTGAAGGAGATACTGAGACATTCACATTATTCATCCCTTCTGATGGGGCATAATTGGCTTAACTATGCTGGTGTGAGAGGCAGCTGTCATGTCTTGAAAGGTGTCATAAACCATGAAAGACACCCGAAGTGCCCCCAGACTCATTTCTGGGGCCTTCCGCCAGAGGACTACACATGATCCGGTGTTGCAATAGACAGTGTAAAATTCCCCACAGAGGAGGTGCATGGGCATTCCTACCTGAACCTGAGTGTATGTTAACCCATTGAACTTTGAGTTTCATGGGCTTTCTCCCACTGCTGACAGATCAAGACTGCCACCATCACTTTGACCAAAGGACATTGAAATTTCATCTATGAAATCTCAGTGCTGGATCCACAGGTGGCGATATCTTTCTACTCTTATCCTTTTTTTCTCTTTCTCTCTTTCTTCTCTTAACTTCTAAGTCTTGAAATGTATTACAAACCAGAGTAAAAAATTTCAGTCGGTGTCTTAGTAAGTGCCTTGTTGAGTCTGGATAAGTTAAAGTTGGCTAAGTTCAAGTTTGCTAAGTTAAAGTTTGTGAAGTGCTTTACTTTTTCTGGATGTTGTTTTAAAATTTGTCAAGTACTTTATTCTACTTTAATGTTCTAAAATTTGCAAGTAAAAGCTTGATGTTGAACCTCCTAAGAATTTTGTTGGTTCTCCCTTGCACCACCCAGAGTGAATCAAACAACCTTCCTCTAAATCTGCCAAGTGGACCAGGGTATAACACTTCTCTTACTAAACTCATAGTGACAGAATTCTCAAAAAGATTATTTAGTTAAGGTTTTCTTAGTAGCGGAATTTTTGGGGGGAGAAAATTAATATTTGAAAATTAAATGAAAAATAATTGCCATCCTATTCAACACTTGGTAAGTAGTAATAAAAATGCCCAAACGGAACAAATTGGAACATTTGTAATGCATCTGTATATTAAGTAAGAATTTATATAGAGACAGGAGTCAGAGTCAGGAATTCACTTAATATTTTTTTTTTTAAAGAAAAGCAATGTCCTTATTAATTTCATAATATAAGATATATTTCTAAGTTTCACAGATTCTTCTTGTGTAATAATGTCATTGAAAGCCTGGAATCTGGTCTAATATCATTAATACCAGTGGGAAAACTTTTCCTACATGTAGTAGGAACAGGTTCGGCATCTAAGATTGCTTTCAGCCTTGCCTACAAGCTGCCATTAGTAAGATATTAATTTGTTTCAGTTTAATCTCAGTATTTTTTCACATCAGTCTTAGAAACTCTGCTCTAATTCTCAGTCTATACCAATGAGCCGAGGTTGTAAAGCATATCAAATTGTTTATGTGCAATTTTGGGGGCTATACAAACAGGATGTGCTGGAAAATGAGAAGTGAAAATGAAATGTCAGACATAGTGACAAAAGAAAGGACAATGTAAAATGGTGGAAAAATAGAATTATATTTAAAAAAGCCTATAAGGAAGGAAAGATTTTTTTTTTAATTGGGGAATAAATGTCAATATCGAAGAAAGGTGAAAAACTAGCTTTTGAAAAGACCTAAGATGTATAAAATATATGTCAAAGTCTGTGCCATGTAGAACAACATGCCATGTGACCAGGATATTCCAACTCTGTTGTCCAGATATTGAAAGTACTAGTCTTTATTCTTACCTGTGTGCTATATGGAAAGCAGACTTTGAGTAGGCACGTAGCAGTACATGACACACAAGAAATTAAGGGCATCACCTATTTACTTTGTGAAACATTGTTTAACACATACCCCTTTTCACCCTAAAGGTAAATTAACTGGTTAGAGAAAGAGAAAACAAAAACAAAGCAAAAAAACCCAACAGCAACTATATAAATATATGTTGGCAGTGTATGTGAAATAAGACATTCCCAAGCTAAGGCTGTTCTTGCTTCTCACTGTAAACTCAAAGTAGCTCACTTAATTTCCTAGAAAATGTCTTCATTTATGTGAGTATTTCCGATCAGAAATGTACTCATTTTCCAGGGAAAGTTAAAGGATGTGTAATAAAATCCAGACATTTCTGAAAGGAAACTGGCTCATTTTTAGACTGAAAATATGCCTTGCATTAGGGAAGTGTGATCATTCTCAATCTTGTGACTTCCATAAAGCAAAAACTCTCAAAATTCCAAAAACTTATTTGCGAAATAGAAAGAATAGGACTTCCCATACTGGATAAAACCAGAGTCCTGGATATTTCAATATCCTGTTTGTCACTATCCAAGAGAGCAGATTCAGAAGGAAGCATGAGAATTCCTCCAGGGAGCACGTTTCATACAATCTATCCACCCCCAGATAACTAACTTCTAAGAGTAATTCTAACTTCTAAGTTGGAAAATTATATAACTCTTAAACGAAGAGCTTTTGTATAAGATTCAGAATTTTTATTATAACTTGAAAGACTTATTGAAGGTATTTTTGTATACTTCTGCTATCATAAGCTTATACATCACCCTTGCTTAATTGCTTACTAATGAAGTGGGTGCAGACATATTCAATATTTTAAGATTTGTAAGAAAAAGTGGTCAGAAATTACCCCAACCACCTCAATACCTGCAAACAATTACAGCATTTTGCTCATTTCTATTGATGGCTCTGAAATATTCAGAGAAAAAAAAAAAAAAAAAAGGGGAGAAACGAAAAAGGGGAAAAAAATGTTACCTGGTCCGCAGTTAAGCAATTAAAACAACCTCCACATAGCGGGGGTGCAGCGATGAGATGCACAAATGTGTGGGGATGGGCAGTGCTGTGCCATAGGGCAGGCACGAAGTGCTGCTCGGCAGGACAGGGAGATGGTGTGTCACTGCTGCAGGGATTGAGAAACATCAGTGACTGGCGGTGAAGCATTAAGCACCACGGCCTACCTGCAAGTGGCCTGAAGCTAATGTGAAATGGCAGCTGAGAGCAGCTCCATACAACTTTCTCAGCCTCCCTAAGTAATTGGTAACCTCTGAACTCCTCTCACATGAGTAGCTGGGGGGAGCTGTTCCCAGATAGGCAGAGAGGTCAAGCCAAAGCCTGATTGTCTGGACCTTCAAACATGTGACCTTCGTCCTCAAAACTTTTTTTCTCACACCTAAAGATCATGCCACTGGCCTCCAGAACTGCACTTTGATCGGTGCTTGGAGTGCTTTGTTTACCTTGTGTATTGAGCCCAGTCAAATGTCCTTGAACTGTACAGGATCAGCTTTTCCCAGGTCCTTTAAGTTTGGGCAAAGAGAAACTAGCCCATCTTAGCAAACTTCTACTTTACTTAGCGCTGATCTTGGGCTTTTGCAAAACTGACAGTATCACTAATCTAATCCTGATGTCTGCAATGAGGTTTTACACTTGAAACATCCAAGTGAAGTTTAACTGGAACAATTTACTGAGCTTTTAGGTCCAACATTTTTCTGGGGTATATTCAGCTTTTAGATTGAATATGACAGAATGTCCTGATTAGCCCAGTGTTGTGAAAAGTGGAATCAAAGCCTCATTTCAGGCAGCTACCAGATACTACAACATTCCTAATCACAGTTAGCATTTGATCATGCCTGCAATAAAATTTTGCCAGATCTTTTAAGAGGCCAGACCAAGTCTTTGTTTTTTAAAAAGAAAAATGAAAGAATGGGTGTCAATAGCCATTTGATTTTTATGAGCTTTAAATAGTTTTATTTGGACAAACATCCAAATTTTCTAGTTGCAGCACATATTGATAATTTCTTCTATATTTCCACTACCAGCATTTTCTGGAAATATGTCTCACTGTCTGATCATGCTCCTGTTTTCCAGATAAGCTTTTGTTACTTATTTTTCTCTGCCAGAAACTCTATTGTTTCCTAGCCTCCCTGACTCTGGATCATGTTAAATATCTCATTTCCCTTAATAATTAACATGGCAGTTTGAAGGCAATTATTTCTATTTCCCATCTACTTGTTCATCTTCTCTACTATCAGTTTCTTTTCCTGCATTTTGATTTCTGTTTTGGTGGAAATAATATTCAAAGCAGGCCACTAATAATCTGGCAACAGTCCTGCTCACAGTGGCATTAAGAATAAAAATTCTTGCATTCTCTGATATTGAATTTCACATAGCAATCATTGGCAAGCCCTGAAATTGTTGCAAGTTTTACCAGTATGAAAGAACATCCCAGTACTCCAAAAATTTGGTACTCACTTAACCTAGTCAAATTCTTTTACAGTTTAGCAAGCCAGCTGCCTTGCAGTGACCGTCAATTTTATTGTACAAATCAATTTGTCTCCACTGACGGAAAATAATTGCAAAGCAAACAAATTATCCATGCTACATTGAACCCTATTCACTCTGGGGACGCTGAGCTTACAGCTTGAGAAGATTTTCCTCTGCTGGTCTCAGAAGTAGAGCTTGCTATTAAAAACCTCCCAACAAAACATTAAAAAATTGTACTGCTTTTACTCTTACTGCTGCCAGAGATTTTCAGTATATTAATTTTGCATTTGTCTAGGCATTAAGATGCCATTATGTGGAACTTTTCTGAGTGTATTCAAACCCCAGTCTATGATATGGCTTTATATACTCAATTTTTAGTACAAAGAGCACTATTATTGAAAGTGAAGGATTTGGAAGTGCTTGAAGGCTTACAAAGTCATTTAGGATCTTATATAAAAGCACAGTCCAGCGGCTCTCTATATAGGCCAATATCCACAGAGGGATTTAAACCCCTGAATAGACTGTAGGGCTGGAGTGCATTTGCTCAAATTTCACTCCTCAAAACCACCAAGCTCTTTTCATCTGCCTCTGGAAACATTTATATTCTGTCAACATGCCTAAGGCCCCATCAGTTCTGCTCCTGCCAACCACCCCAAAGCACCTCCCCTCAGGGTGAGGGTCTGGCTGCCCTGCTTGGAGAACGTTGGCCTAGACTCTACAAGGTGTATGTGCAGGTGTTATTTTCCAGCAAACACTTACCAATAACTAGGGTTCCCCAGTAAAGATGGAGAGCCCCTGGAGTTTGCCCTAGCTGGACTGTCCTTACTGGATCATGTTCCTTATTTCTCCCTCTGGCATAACAGATATTTTTAAGTACGCTGGTGAAAAGTAGATCAAACTGATCCCTACCTCAAGAAGACTCTCAGACATAAGTTTCATCCACTTCACATCCCTATGAAGCCTCCCTGAGGACATGGTAGCATTCAAAGTAGTGGCTTCAGTCAGATCCAGGGAGGGTTTAGATGAGGCCAACACCAAATCCCAATGAGACTGAAAAAATTGGAGCATACCTGTAAGGTAAGGCTTGCTTGTAAGACATAAGGAAAGGGGAAGCACTTTATCCATCTGTGAAAGTCATAGAGCTGTTGGAAGAAATACCTTGTGCCTTCATCACTCCTTAAGGATTTGGAAAAGTCTATGATTAAAAAACTTCCTTACCTTTGGGATTCAAGGTCATAGTATCTACAGGTCATGAATACCAGCTCATAGTCTGAGCTGAATATGTCCAGTTTCAGACCATATAACCTTTACAGGTTTTTTGCCCTAAATTCTATCTGTAGAAAGCTCAGTTCCAGGCCTTGCTGAGCAATCAAATATCCAGTGGATAAAAAAATGCTGTGGGGAAAAAAAAATTATTTATATGTATACACACACATTTTTTTTTTACTTCCACCTGATTTCAGTGGCTGAAGGTGAATAGTCCCCTCATTTGTAATACTTCCTTATTTTCTGATTCCAGCTGTGTGGAGCTATCTATTTATAGCCAACATTCAGTGGTATGGCAGAAAAAAACCCTAGGTATTTGCATTGTGTTGTGATATCAGTGAATTTCAAAAGGACAATAGGATCACCTTACCTATTTTTAAATAAAAATGAGTGCTATATAAGCAAGTCTTATATTTCTGATTATTCCAGTCTGTCATGAAGATCACCTGGCTGGTAACTTCTTGTCCCAGTAAATCAGTCTTTGAGGCTGCATTTCATTCCAAACATAATTATTTTATTTCCCTGCCTCAGCATTTCAAAAAAGAGATGCCACATAGGTAAGAGATGTAGCAGTTAAAATACACTTTTTCCCCAAAGACAATGGAATGCAGTAGCTGATGAAATACATGATGAAATACATCCCACTAACAGCACCTTTTTGCATGGAGTTTCTAAGAAATGAGTCCCATGGTGTCATTCTAAGTGAATATTAAAGCCTATTGTATTTTCTATTTTTCTTTATCATTTAGTGGAAGATTCTAGCAAAATTTATCTACTTGTACTAATGTAAATTTATCAGGGGTAGGTTGGAAGAGATCTCAAATTTTCTAAATTTTGAAAATAGACACTCATTATTAGGAAAAAATTGTAAACTTACATCCACTGAGGAATTAGTTATGGCAAAAACCCTGATTCTTTCTTGACACCACAAAACCAACATGAAAGGGAAGCACTAGAAAAGTTCTAAATGCACAAAATGAGGCACAGACTGGGTTAGAGCTTCCTTCTTCTTAGGTGTCAAAGCCAAGAAACCTTTAGATAAACAGCAATGAGAAGCCAGACTTCCTCAGTTCCAGTGTTCATCAACCACCTCAAGCTACTTACCAGACATGAAAGAATAAGAGAGGCCAAGAAGTCAGTGAAGGGAGTTACAAAATACTTGGTAGCATACAGCCTAAATTCTTTAATGACATTTTTAGTAAATGTTCTTTCTGCCAAATGTGGTTTGCTTCACCATAAGATCTGTCTCCATTAATAACACATAACGACACTTCAAAATTATTCTTGTAAAGAACTCTTAACAGCAGACATCAGCTTCATGTATTGCTACAGAAGACGGTAGAACTTGGTTTTACTGAATGTATGGAGTTCTTTATCTGAACATTTGCAATTTAAAACATCACTAAGAAATATGAGAATTCCCGACAGAAATCCATCCCAAGAGAGGCTAAACTCAAATCACTGGAGACACATTTCAATGATCCTGACCTGGGAAGAACATTGCCCAATCTAGTCTGTGATGAGAAAATATTTGAAACAGGGACAAATTTCTCATTGACCTCCTCTTCCCCCACTAAGCTCATATTCTTCACCTCCACTTCATAACTTTTCATGGAGCCAAAAGAACAACACATATTTTCTCCATATGTTTCTGCTCAAACTCTAGTTCCATTTGCAGAGAGGTTAACTTTCTAAATAAGAAGGGGCAAGAGTATAAGCTCCACATTTGTATAAGAAATAAGGGGCAAGAGTATAAACATTCAGATGCTTCCAGGAGTAGGTCTCAAAAAACCTCAGATATATTTTCAAGAATACACTTTTCATAAGATTTCTAGGACATCTTTCAGCTCCTGCAATAAAGTGAAATATTTTTGTCTATCTTTATTATGTATCACTTTATTCTGCTTCCTGCTCAAATTTTGGGAAGTTTTGGAAATTAACATCAGGGAGGGGAAAAAAAAAGTGTGAGGGAAAAAAAATAGCCAAAAGAGTTTGTTTCACCTACTCATTAACATCCCAGGAAAGTTTCATGAACAACCTTTATTATTACTTTAGGCTTATTCTAAATATCATATATATCAGATTATATATTAAATATGATAGAAAAAATACGGGCTTCTACTAGGCATTTTAGAGAAGTTTCTCTTTAAGCACCAAATATTTCTCTCTCTCTTTTTGCGACTCATTTATCTGCTAAATACTAGAAACATTAATTATGTGGTTATCATAACATCATTATGTAAAAGGAACCAAGATGAGCACTACACTCAATCATGTATAAAGTAAACAAACCACAACCAGGCAGATGGCACATTTGGGACCTGACTCTGCCCTGCAAAGTCATTTACTGTATTAAAACAGAAAGAGCGATGTCTGCATGGTCTTTGTCACTAGTTTAGAAGAAATATTTTAAAACTACCTTTTTGCTCAAATGAGTACAACCCTGCTTCTAATGGTCATGCTTCATGTGCAGGCTCTGTACACGAATTTATGAAGTACGGCTTTCAGATCTACACTGATTTAACATTCAGGTACCTCCTTCACCTTTAATGTGTTTCCTCCCAGTTTCCACCTACTGATCTGAGGGATAAGGAAGCCCATTTCACTCATTTAATATTTCATTAATGGCATTTTAAGTCCAGAGTATAACCATGCACTGCTACTGGGAAGACAAAAGGAAACATTGTATTATGAAAATATTGATTCATTTTACCTGAATAAAATGAAGAAAAGGTCAAACTGGGGCAAAGCTAGTGCAAGGAAATATCTCCCTGACAGTTAGCTGTTGTGATTGAACTACTAACAACTGCAGAAGGGGCATGGGAAGAAACTCTCCAATGTTCATTAAAGTGTGCCATTACTCTGGAGTTATCAGACTGCCTCGAGTTGGGTTTTGACCTCTAGGCAATCATCACAATTAATTGGGCATGCAATTTATCATAGACTAATTAAGTGGCTTCTGCTGCATTTATCACTGCTTGTAAAATGAAGGAGCTCATTCTGGCTTTTTATTTGTATCACTGGCAATGCAGTTTAAAGCACACGGGTTCATCATTTGTAGATGAGTAATGAGTATTAGACTCCCAAGCACCCTTGTACCCAGGAGGGAACAGCACTCCATCCCAGTGATCTGGGGCAGATGTGTTTGTATTTGTAAGAGTATTAGACTGGTTTCTGTGGAAAAAAAGACCTTGATACACATGGATTTGTGGGAGCTTCTGTGTGCATGCATGCTCATGCAATTATCTCCATTCACCACTGGCTTTTGGGCACTTGTAAACAACATTTGAGAGAGGGAGAAAGTTCCTAAAAGAAAGAAATCCTGCGAAGGCTCCTGTTGAAATCTACAGATCCCTGATGATCTTAGATCCCACAGAGATCTTGACTTTACAGTGAGTTTAGCCCTGCTTGGACATGGAGGATCTTCTTGGGAGCTCTACCTTGAGAAAAAAATCAATAAGACATCAGCTATGCTTGGCTCATATGCTCACAGATTTACGTGTATTCACCACTGCTCCTCTGTGCCGTTACAACTTTCTTCGGTCCCCAGGATATTTGCTTTGCTCGTGGTGACCTGGGAGTTGTTTTACAGACATTAAAGAAGACGGCAATTTCAAGTGAAACTTCCTTTGAACCAGACTCCATAGTTAGAGCTACACCACTTTTAAAGACAAGGCAGATTAATAGTACCTGTATAGTTCTGGTGGGGTATAGTTGCTCTGAAAGGTGCTTTTTCACCACAAAGCTTTTTACTAGGAGCTCTGCTGTCTTGTTCCTACTGATATTGCTAGTTAAGCCACAAAAATTCACATTTTGCTGCCTTCGATGGTGCAACACATCCTACAATGTTGAGCCAGTGTCGACATCCCAGTCTCCCTACTGTCTATGAAAAAAGAATTGAGCCAGTTCCTTGACCAACCACTCCAAGGTCAATGTTGATGTAGACAGTCAGATACTTGAAAAGCTCCAGGGAAATGTGTACAATATTTTCTAATATTCCAGAATATAGCTATGTGGAATTGTCTACAGAGGAATGAAATGCATAAGGTGATGAAGAATGGAGGAATTTAAATCTAAATGATAAGCATAAAAAAACTGTTCAACGTTTCTGCGATTGGCATAAGGAGCCAATCTATTCTGCAGCAAGATAAGGCAGCTTAGCTACTTCATTCAATTATTAGGGCATCTTATCCAATACTTCTGACTCCTCATAATGACTACTACCATATGTTCCAAAGGGTTGCGTGGTCTCTTCTCCTAGTCTGTACGCTGCAGGGTTAGCTTTACACACAGAAAATCAAGATTGCAAAAGCATTCCTCAATAAGGAGATGTTTCCCATTTGATCCTCAGCTCCTCATTGTATTTCCCACCCACTTAACCACAACGTTTATTTTTATAAACCAAACTGTCGAGAGCATGCCTGCACCACCCTTTTGCATTTTTAACATGGATTAAATAGAATAAAACTGTCTTGTGTTATGTCAGTTTCAAATCTCTGCATTTACTTCCCTATTCAAACAGATATCTATAATGGTTAAGGGTGGAGGATGTATTTATTGATATATAGCTATAATCCAACTACCATGTTGAGTAGTGATGAGTTACCCAAGCTACCTTTAGGCCAAGTATATGTGGCAGTGGAAATAGTCTAACGAGAGCTGCACTGAGATCTTCAAAGCTTTTATTCCTCCTCACTTTTTTGCAATGCCACAGGTTTCTCACTTTTGCAGCAGCAGAAGAGATGAATGGATATTAGCAGCAGCAGGAGGAAAGCAGAAGAGTCCTTGACCTTTACTCAAGATGTGTCTTTAGAGAAATACAAGACTTAAAGTTATCATACAATGTAGTGGAGCCTGAAAAATTCTGTCTCATAGTCTAGGGGCCAATACACTGTATCAGCTCTGTGTCCACCCTTTGCCCAAATCCAATATCCCACTCCTACTCTAGAAAGCATTCAAACTGACATTCAATGAGGGCAAATGGCCAGTTCCCACCAGAAAGATTCCTGCATCACAGTTTCTGAAAGTTGTCCCTAGTCTCAGCAGTGGAGTTTAGCTTTATTTAGGTAGTAGATCACAACATCATCTGAATAAAGCATCAAATGAATAAGAACATTAAAATGTCTCCAAACTATGATAATCACTCTTTTTTACCTGTGAACATAGTCATATTGCCGCAGAAATGCGTTTTTTCTTCTTCCCCCAGGGAAATAGTTATGATAGTATTTGGATTAGTTCATTCACTCCCCTTGGGTGGCAGCTGTGTCAGCTGAGCTAATCATCACCCTCCTGCCCTGTTCACTCCACCCCGCTCTCAAAAGACCAGACTTCTTACGGTCAAAATGAGCCAGTCTGATTAACAAGTCTGTGCTAACTTTGTTCTTATAAGAAAAGCTGTTTAGAAGGGATGATAAAAACCATAATCACTGAATCAACTAGGTTGGAAAAGATGTCTGAGATCATGAAGTCCAACCTGTGGTAAAAACCATAATAAACTATCCTTGTCTAATAATCCTCATCATTAGATGGATTGACTTCATACAGTCATATCATCCGGTCCTTCAGTATATAAGCTTATATAGGGTTTTTAGAAGTCACCTTCTCCCTTGGTTGTATTTGTGTACAAAACTATGTTGCCAGTATTCTTTTCTTTGTCCATATACATGATCTATCTCCCATATATTTATTCCTTCTACATGGAAGAGGCAGTTTGTTTTTTCAGTAGATTTATGGACTACTTTATAACTACATATGTGACTGACATTAAGGTCAACTGAGACATCCAAGGTATGACTTAATAATGTTCATTTTAATAGTGGGTAATCTAGTTTAAATATATATTTAACTGAGAAATTATTACAGACATAAAATGCTGCATAATATCAGTATAAGAGCTATGCTGTCTCATTTTTGGTTTAGTTAGCAGTATATTGGTTTCTATTGATGGATATTTGTCTGTGATTTTTATCTATGGAACTTCATTTTCTGATGACAAATGCTATCTTTATTCCTGTTAAAGATATATAAATCAGTTAATGAATTCTGAAGTAGTTTTTTATTAATCTAACTTATATGGGTTTCACCAGTCTACTCATCATTAATCATGTATTGCTAGCATCAACTGCTTTAGTTGTTACATGTGTAGCTTTAGTAGAAATTCTCATTTTTAAAATGGATCACTACTATTGCACTTAGACTAATTCCACTGTGCAGCTGAGAAGAACAAGTAGTAAACTGTGGATATACCTGAATGAGAAGTAAGCACAGGGTTGTTTCAGCTAGACTGCTAGTCACTCATAGTCAAGCAAAAGGTAATGGAAATACATGCTAGAAGAACTGCCATTGATTTCTGTGTTGCTGAAGAAGCCAAGAAGCCAGAAAGGCCCAATCCTCACTGTGTCATCACCTCCCTGCATAGTCTTAAAAAATCCCTTAGCTTTTTTGGCAGCCATTTTTCTGAAAGGACTGCCAGCAACTCCTTAGGAGATACTTCACACCTGCTTATACAGATTCACAAACAAATTTTGTCCTCATCATTCCAATATCTTTATATCTAAGGCCTAGACGCTCAGGGGGATTCAAAACCCATGTTAAATACCTGCTCATGGCATAGAAGACATGTCACTCAGTGCAAAGTTCATTGAGACACACAGACACTATGTAGTGGGTTAACTCTAGCTGGCTGCCAAATGCTCACCATGATGCTCTCTTGCTCCTCCTTGTCAGCAAGGCAGGGAAAGAAAAATAAGATTAAAACATTTGTGGGTCGAGATAAGGACCCCACTTATTGTCATAGACAAATAGACTTGACTTGGAGAAGACTAACTAACTTTACTGTCAATCAAAAGAGAGTAGCATAATGAGAAAGAAAACCAAACTAAAATCACCTTCCCTGCCCCACCCTTCTTTCCAGGCTCAGTTTTACTCCTGACTCTTCTGCCTCCTTCCGCCTGAGCAGTGCAGGGAGATGGAGGGTGGGGTTTATGTTCAGTTCACAACACATCTACTCTGGTTCTCCTTACGCTTATTCTGTTCCCTTGCTTCAGCATGGGGTCTTTTCCATAGGATATAGTCTTTCAGGAACTGCTCCGGTGTAGGTCCCCATGGGATCATAGGTCATGGCAGGAGTTATTCCTACATGTGATCTCCATGGGGTCACAGGCTCCTTCATGACATATCCACCTGCTCCAGACTGGGGTCCTCCATGGGCTGCAGGGGCACAACTGCCTCACTATGGTCTTCACCATGGGCTGCAGGGGCATCTCTGCTCTGGTGCCTGGAGTATCTCTGCCCCCTCCTTCTGCACTGACCTTGGTGTCTGCAGGGCTGTTCCTCACATACTCACTCGTATCTCTCACAGCTGCTGCACATTTTTTACCTTTTCTTAATTATGTAATTACAGAGGCATCACCAATATGGTTTTCATGCAAGCAATCAGGAATAGCATTAAAATTAGGGGACAGACTTGCAGATGACAAGCAGGAGCAGGGCAACATCCCTGCGGAGCTGAATTGCCCCTCCTTGAGGTCAATGTTGTAATGGAGTCCCTGACCACGGGAGTCACAGAATGGGTAATGCAGTGCAGAGCCTGGGTATCTCGTTGGGCTCTGCAACAGAAGGCAGCAACAAGCAAAACTAATTTGAGATGCTGGCAAGGCAGTGTGTAAGGGCTGTGCTGGCTGCCCTGCTGCAGTGTGGGCAGTGCTGTGTGTGCCAAGCAGCAAAGCTCCAACTGATACTGCACATCACTGGCTGTGAGGTAGGGAACACAGAGAGTTCGAAGTTAGGCAGAGATTTCAAACCTTTACACATTGAAATTCTGGGATAAAAGTTACAATTATATTATTAAAGTTTCTTGTGGACTTACGACTTAAACTGTTTAAGGTTTAATTTCTGATAGTTTGCAACACTGCTGGTGTTTTTATACATGTACCTGTGGGATAAGTGGTGGTACCTGGTATATATTGCATAGCATGTATTACATTGATTAGTCTGAGGCTGCTCAGTGAATTTTTAATGAGAAATTAACTGCTTTTTCATTGTGTAAGGAAAGAAAAAAACCTTTCCTTAAAACACTAAACTGAATAAACAGTATTTTATGACTTTTATACCTTTATCTAGAATAACAATTACTAGTGAGGTAGAAAAGAAGAACAAGCCTATTTTTCATGCACCAAATCACAGTTCCTAAAAGGGAAGGAACAGAAATTAAAAAGATCTTCCTCAAAATGCAACTTAATCCAAGCTTTAAAATGAAGTTTCCATTCTGCAGGAGGCAGATATTTCAGAATTGTTCTGAGTGAATAATGAAAAGACAAATATCCTGAGTTTATCAGAAAGGAATATTCCATTGCCCTTTTCTTGTCAATTTAATTGAATTACTATTTTTTAAATAAACAAACAAAAATCCTAAAAATACTTCAAAAGATTCAGCATAGAGTACTAATCGCATGAAAATAAATATGCATCTTGTCTCAGAAAGAGAAAACCAATAAGGATGCATGTGCATTACATTAGTAAATGCACAAAAATATTTAAATTCTATTTTGAAAGATGGAAATTTAGAACAATATCAGCCTTCACTACCACTATTCTTTTAATTCTATTGTTAGAAGATGATATAACCTTTTTGAGCAATATTTAACTTCTACATCTCTTCTCCCATAATTTAAAATGATCTCTGATAAGAAAGATTACAGATATATACTGATGTTTTTTTCTGTTCTTGTTGTTATTGCACTCTTTTGAAGTTAGGACCTATATACTGAAATGATGTGTATTTCAAAGATATAAATATATATATGTAAATTTATAAAAATATTTTAAAAATGCTACATCCCTTTCCATAATCCAGTTCCACAAACACGCTTCAGTAGCAAGCAACTGCTGAAAAGTTCTGTACTAAAAAAAATATTTATTTTCCTGTTCAGTGACATGACCACACCTTGGCAGCTGGCCTTATGCACTATTAACATCTCTGAACAATGTGGGTAAGTGGTGTTATGCTTCCAAGCTCTGATCATAATGGTAATCTGTGCCAGTCCTGGTTTTACAATGACATGCTTGCTGACGCTGTGCTGCAGACATGTTCAAACTCTCATACCACCATGGCCACACTGACACTAGTGCTGCTGCACCAGTGTGACACGAGTGGTACCTGGGGTCCTGGAGGAGCTGCCAAACTGGGGAAATGTCCCATTCATCACATTCTCATTGAAGCAGACCAGGAGGAACACGACCACCAAAAGCTGCTACAGAGAAGCCCTTCTGGTGTCTCCTAAGCACAATGGACGGCTGGACAAAGCTCAGCTCCTCACAGAGGTCTGGCTGCCCCACCAAGGAAGTCAATGTGAAGCATTTTGGCAGCACAACTTGAGATTACATGACATCAGGAAAGACAAATGTCAAAGACAATCTCCCCTCCAAGATACTGAGAAGACAAAGACAGCAGGAGAAGCATACTACAACCTCCCCATCCACTCCTTTTACATGTGGAAGCTTCAAAAGGCAGATCTTACACAGCAAAGCAAAACAGCATGAGAGTACCTCTGACAGGAGCTTTGTAAAGAGGTATATCAGCTTCAGCTCACATTTCCATCCAAGACACTCGAACACCTCTGATCCCTGCTGTTCCTCATCTCCTAAAGGCTGATTCTCCAGCACTTCACTGCTGTGGAGAGAATGCCCACCCATCACAGAGATCTCCTAGTCTGTCTGCAAACATCACTGCAGAGACATACAGGCTTGTCTCACTTTGATGGCTGCTTTTGTAACTGTTAAAGTCATCTCTGGCTTGCTTTTGAATTGCAGTACAATACTGGAGTGATGGTCACAAAGAAATGGCACTGGCTTGGCAAACTCTGTTCAACAGCTGGTTCACAGGACTTCAGAGCAGACTGCAATATTGTTTTGGAGTGCTTCCCTTTAGCTGCTGAAGTGAGGCATAAAAAGGAGAAAAACTATATAAACACTGTGAAAAGTGATAGCAGAAAGCGTTTCCATTAGTCAGTGATTTTGACATTTAAAGTTTTGTTTTCAGCAGTTAGCTTAGAACCTTTCTCTTCTTTTCTGTCTTTAGGAAATTAAAGATGTTCCCTCCTATATGTGGGTGGCCCAAGACTGGAAGACCATTTTGTTACAGGAGACAAAGATGCCAACAGCTGCAAATTTTTATGCCTTTGTTTATTATTGCTATTTTCAATCTAAAAACTTTTTATGAATGGAAGAAACAGACTCAAATCTTCTTCTGTATAATTCATGCACACAGCTTGTGATTTGACTGTTGATATTTGTTGTATGTGTTCTTATTTTTTTTCTGCCATATGAATGAAATAGAAATTGCACATATGACACAAGGAGAACTTTGTCTTTGCTCTTTATGCTTGTAATGCTGTTAGTTAGATTTGCATGCTTTGACTTATTGGGAAGATTCATTGCTGGCAGAGCAATGAGGTCTGGACAGTTGGCAGGTCAGAACATTTATTAGTGTGATTGTGCAGAAGAGGTTTGGCTCCATGGTAGAGAAGATCCCTCTGAAACAAATGTGGAGACTGGGAAATTAATTATTAAGGAGGATGTTGCAAAAACATACATCAATACTGTTCAATATGTGGTTGGAAGGTAATTGAAAAAAATTATGTAGACTCTGACTTAAGAGGAGAGGGAGCCTGATGAACGCACACTATAATTCCTGACAGCACCGTCTGGCTGCTGAATCTGTCACAATCCAAAGTAGCACTGGAAAAAGGCCAAGCCCAGTCTCTAAGGCAGGGCTTAAGCATGATAGAATCTGCCAGAGAACTTCAGCCAGTTCTCACTTTTTCCCTATGTTACTTCAGCTGTAGGAGGGCATGTTTCATTGAAGCAGTTTAATCCGTCTTCCTATTCAAAAAGTATTTGATATGCTCCTAACTTACTGCTCCACTAAACTCTGCACATGAGCACCTTCCAGAAAGGTGCATGAGAGGGCTGATCACTGTGTTCATTAACCAAAGAGCTGCCTACAGCTGCTTAAAATTTATCACCACTGATAATCCTTTTGACCATCTTATAGTTATGGGCTTGTTGGGTGGGTTGTTTTGGGTTATATTTCCTTAAAAAAACCAAAACCAAACGAAACACCAAAATTATCTGATATTAAACATATATTGTCTTGATTTAAATAAATATTGAAGAAAACTTATGTAATGCAGTTCAGGATACAAATCCAAGCCAATACTTTCTCTTCTAGATATATACAGAACTAACTCTATATTAATCTCAAATAAAAATGGAAAAGTGGTACTAATTCTGGTTCCATTATTATTTGGCTGGTTTTGACCATTGTTTGCTTGCATCCTTCCTTCTATCCCTTTTGTCTCTTTTCTTCCTTTCCTTTCCTTTCCTTTCCTTTCCTTTCCTTTCCTTTCCTTTCCTTTCCTTTCCTTTCCTTTCCTTTCCTTTCCTCTCCTTTCCTTTCCTCTCATTTAAAGTCAAATGGATTTTTGAGAGCTCCTCAGGTCATTCTGTCAGTCTTTTCCACCTCCAAGGAACTTAAAACTGGATTGACTCTTATGAAAAAAATCAAATCGTTCCAGAAGACCAAGACATACCTTTTCCAAGAACCCCACAGTTACTTCAATGCAGTTTAATACAGCCCATCTATACAGGCTGTTGCATGTGAACTAACTGAAGTCCAATCTTAAGTTTCTCTCTGCTGGACATCTTTTTTTGTGGGTGAGGTAGGGAGGGAGGTGATTCTTGCTCTCTCATACCATTTTCACAGTAGTGGTATAGTAGTACAGCAAACTAGTTTTTCAAACTGTCTCAAACATAAGGTAACATACTCAGTAAATCATATTTCCCAAGTCTTGACTTGGGAATCTGCTAATTCAACTCAGGGATTTTCTGCACAGTCATTCTGCAGTTTTGCATTTCATCAGGCTTGGGTTTACTATGATTAGTTGAAAAACTTTCTCAATAGCCCTGTGAGAATCTAGGAAATAGTTATAGAAAACATCTTTCTAAGTGTGCAAGGCATTATATGCCTAAAAAGTGCAGCTAATAGTCAGCAATTTGGCATATTGTTCTGATTTTGTTAGCTTCACCACCGTTTTCACAGGAAGCTGGCTTTGAAAAAAATGACCACAGAAAACAGTAGTAACACCTATAACTGGAAATATAGTCTGGAAGTGTATATCTTGCTCAATTTTCCTTGGCATATTTGGGGTTCAGAGTTCCTTTAACTTGGCAAGCCTGGGCAAGGAACACTTATCCATGTGCACACAGTACATTCAGTCCCATATAATTACTTTTTGTTAATGCTATGAAATCACTTTCTTTCATTTTAACGTAGTCTCCAGTCCTGCAGACGTTCAAGCACATGAATAACAGACTCCTAACTTCAATCAGATTACAACTGGGAATAAGGTACTTAGCCATGTGCAGCATCTGGTTGCAGAATTAAGATCATTCATCTCTTGGGTCTTCTTAGGCAATTATAGTATGAGATATGTGCACATGGACAATGGGATTCATGCAATGTGGGCTACAATGAGTAAAAATGTTTTTAGAAATAGAAGAGCAATCCACACAGCTAATCCAACAGTCCTTGAAGAAAGTACATGAGCTCCAACAATCACCCTATTCACACACTGTGACATTTAGATGGGGAAATACAGTCTGTATATAGAGTTCATTAACTGTTCAAGTCAAAAGGAAGTGTAGGCCTATATGTTTCATCAAAATTAGGACTTTTTTTTTAATCACCCTAAAAATGTATTGCGTCTGATATCTGAGAGAGGACAGCATCTTGCAAGGCCACTATTCACTGAACTTTACCCAATTATCTTGTAAAGTTTGTGTTTTCTTTGATGTCTACAGGTTTCACTATCAAGTACATAGGCTCAGAACAGTGCCTGATGTTAACAACCACAGTGTAATATGTCACACTTTAACCTAAACTCCTCATGAATTATCTCATGTATTTTTCTATGTCATAAGATGTATTTCCAGCAGTAAAAGTGTTTTCCAGTATTTTGCTGAGACACACTAAAAACATATTTTTAAATTTAAAAAAACTTTTAAAAATTACAAAAGAACCCTCAATATTTTGAGCTGTTATTAGAGGAGGTAATGAACTGAACTTAATATGCTAATGTAAAAAGAGAAAGTATGAGAGTTTTCTGAATGTTTCTGAAAGTTGTTTTTAGTATATATTCATTAATGTGTTTAAACATGTACAAAAATGCATTAAAGGATCAGGAATATTTTCCTGCAGGTATTTAGAACCTAATAAATAATGAATGTGATGATTCACTACATGGGCAGAAGTATAGAGGACTACCAAGAAAAAACTGCATAAAATCTCACCTTTGAATGGATGTGCACCATTTTTTTAATATATTATAAATCACTTGAATATACTCAGTGGTGTGTGTAGAGAAAACAGAAGAAGTAAGAGCACTTGAATTAACACTATATTTTCAAATGACAACATTTAAATATTGCTGAGGGCAGTGAGGATGTCAGTAACAGGGTGGAAGGGCAGCAGAGTGAGCTGAGCAGAGCACTGTGATGCCCTTCAGCGCTGCTTGAGCAGCCAAAGAGGTTTGTGCAGGTCAAGAGAGCTGAAGTAAGACCACCACCAGGGCTTCTCCCTGCCTGCTGGTGACCCTCCTCGAGCCTCGGGCTGCCCATGTTGGGCATGAGGGTCAAAAAGTTCCAGTGGGTCGTATGGGTCATACATATTTTCCATGGAGCGGCGGAGGAGCTTGTTGGGCCAAGCCTCGACAGGCCGCAAAACAAAATCCACTCGCCCGGCCTGTTTCATCTTGGCAGGAATGGTGACCCTCTTCATCACCCGGCTGTACCCCGGTGCTTGGGCACTGATTATGTACGTCCCTGGAGGCAGGAGTCGCCAGTAGTCTCCATCAGCAGCTGAGTAAAGGTAAAGGCACAACAAAACCAAACTTAGTTTTTAGTCTCACACCCTTTATAATTACACACTCACATACCCATACACACACAGATAGCATAAGCATTTAGGGGCCAGGCTATGAAAGGATCTCAGATACTGAAAAATGTTTGAATGCAAACCCTAAATGACAAAAAGAGACTTCACCTGTGAAAACCTGGCTTTTGGGAGCTAATGGAGTAAAATTCACATACAAAATGTCAGTAACTGCTGTTCCTGTATCACAGGAAGGAGAAAGTTTCCTTCATGCTGCTTTCCCAAGGGTACAAGGAATAAAACTCCCAAAGAAATGAATTTAAAACTATGTGAAACTTAAGGAAGTGAAATCAGAATCCAGGCTACAATATATATATTTAGCATGTCTAAGGAGTTAAGAAATCCCTGCTTCTATTAAATTACATTCAATTACTTTGCAGACATTCTAGCACATAAGACTATGGAATCAGAGCTGCAGCTGGTATAAATTGCCGTTAGTGTAAAATGGGTGTAAATTTCCTCCAGCTGAAGGTTAAAGCCTGCAGGCAAAAGCAGAGAGTTTTAAAACAGAAAAATTTATTCTTCATTTTCTATTTCCTTTCTTTTGAATGGTAAGTCTCTTAGCTCAGTAAGTGTTGCATTAATGCTATTTTCTCATGGAATTTCTTAGGGTTTTTTTTAACATTGAAATCAAGAGACTTTTTAATCCTATGACATTCTTAACCTCACATAACTTAAGAATAAATACTCTTCTTTCCTTCAGTGTAAACACATTTTTTATTTAATTCTTAATCCTTTAAAGGTTCAATGCCAATGGGAAGCCATTATCTGAGAAGAAGTTTGCAAAAGACCTTAATTCATGCCAGTCTCCCATCAGTCTCGAGAATCTGCCTCATCTCCACTATTGCACACCCTCTAATGCTAGTTTTTTTGAAAGCTATAAAGCATCCACTACATTATAAGCCATTCTGGCTTTCCAAATTGATTCAACACCTATCATTAGAGCAAAATGTTACCATTCATGTCTTCTGTTTTACACTCCTATGGCCTACCCTGTTCTCTCTGAAATCAATAATAAAAAGAGAGCATTAATTTCAGTGACAGTTTAAAAGCTCAGAGTTTTATGACTGTGAAAATTAACAGTTGCATATGCCTCAACACATGTTTACTAGTTGGTGACAGGTATAAAGTGAACATAATTCAATGTTCTAGGGGTTTTTTTGCATTTGATGTTGTCGAAAAAATTGCATATATTTATACATTTCCACATGAACAGAAAATGGTGCAGACCCTTCAATTACTGCAATTGTTCCAGTTGTTAAAACCAGAGTGGATCCTACTCTATTATCTATAAGTCATGCTCACAATATCTCAACTAACTTAATCTATCAGGGCTCTGCACCTCCACATGGTGATTTACAGCCCCTGAGCAGAGCTATTGCCATATTCCCCCAAACACTGTTTTTTGCCGGACAGCAGACAGTTCCAGGTGAAATTTTTCACAGCAAGAACTCTGCCGTCCTAGGGACAAGACAGATTCAATAGCCAACTTGACATGTCTTCTCTCTTGTTATTCTAGAAGCAAATCCACAGCTGAGCCTTCAGTTCTCCATTAAGGTGTCATTTCTATCAAACATGACGAAACTTTTGCAGGTTAAACTCTCAGCATTTTTCCTCTGCCCCAGGAAAAGTCTTAAACCAAAAATATTACCTGTGGTGACATCATGCTGAATGCCCCTGACTGAAATACGAGCATTTTTTATTGGGTTGCCAAACTTATCGGACACAATTCCTTTTATCCCCCGATGAACCTGGTAAAGCAAAGAGAAGTTAGATGGGAGTCACTTATTACAGTACCACCTCCTCTCCTTCTACACGGAAATCGTCATAGAGAGGAAAGAACTGTCAAAAGGTTCAACTCATTATAGAGGCTGTCGGGTGCTAATGCCCCTTCAGATCACAATCCCTATTTAGGGAGCTCCAAGTGGGCTGAGAGAAAGGGATAATGGAACCAGAGCTTTTTTGTGTGAAGTGTGTGACTCTGCATTGAGAGATCTTTCTCTGCACAATCGCTGGCACTGCATGATCTAAACACAGTATTTAAAGACTGTTTCTGAATGTCTGCCTTAGAGCAGGAACGACAGAGAAATGAAAACTTAAGGCTTTAAAAACCAATCTGGTGCTCTATAGACAATGAGAAGGCATCACTTTAGATACTTGGGACTCATCATCGCCCTGCTGCCTACACTTCACTACCTGTCAGAATGTCATGACAGCAGTGTGTATGATATCATTTTTCCCTTCTCTACAAGCATAGAAATGATCTGCTTGAGCTGTTGAGAAACATGCTTGGTGACAAACTAAAGAGTAGTGTGAATTCTGTCATACAAGGAGGTGCACAAACAGCTCACTGTATCTGACATTCAATAAAATAAAACAATACAGAAAAAAAATCCAAGTATTTAAACTGTAAACCTCTTAAGATTATATTTTTACAATGTTCCAAACCAAAAATATTTTATATTGGAGAATGTATATGACCTTTTTAAGTGAAAAATAATTCTATTTTGATTTTTTCTCTGAACTGCTATGGTCAACTTGATCTGTTCTTTACTTCAATTCCCAACCTTCTTCTTTCTCTTCCTCTCATTTTCTCCTTCCCAGTATCTTTCGTCACAAAAAAAGAATACAAAAATGCACAAAGCATCAAAACAATAGGAAAAAATACCATTGCTTTTATCTTGGAATGTAAAGATGTCTAAAAATAAACATTAAAATATCCAACTTTACAGTAATTTATAATACAAAGTTGAAAACCAATGTCTAGTCTAGTAACAGCAGTTTTTTATTTAAGGTGAGACTGTGTTGTTATGGCTTTTGTTAAATGGCCATTCTGTACTGAGTGGAGTTATTCACTGGAAGGATTAAGAACAGCTCAGTATAAGGACTTGAAAACTGTCCCTTATGATGAAGCGTTGCAATTTGCTTTTCAGCATGGACTCTTGAGGATTTATTTATCTTGTGGATAGTGGGTAAATCTGGTCAGAAGAGTCATCTCGGAGTCAAATTTAATTTGCAGTGTAGACATACTCAAACTAGTATGACTTCATCCAACTTCAGTAATAATTTTGCAATTACAACATGATGGGATAAAAATGACAAAATTGAAATTTTAACAGTGGTTTTTTGGTTTGCTTTAGTAAATGTACTATTTTTCATTATTCCTCAAGTGAGTGCCATGTTAGCTTCATATTACTTCTGATGGGGAGAAGAGATCAGTGTTTAGGAAAATTAATTTTATTTCTGTGTGTTAAGCCAAGTAGACTTGCACACACACCAAACAGCCTGGTATATATCAGAATAAGAAAAGTTTGAATTGGTTATGGCAGACTTAATCCTTATCAGGGGTAATTTGGTCATCCTTATCTACAAAGTTGTTTTGCTTACTGTCCTGCATTTACTCAAAAAGCTTTTCCAGCACAGACTTCTACAGTATCTCACACTATAAAATCTTTACATCTTGAAGACTTCAATTGTAATATATATAGATTTAACCCAGCTCCATTTGGATTCACTAAAACTCATTTTCATCAGACAGCTGTAAAACGAAATGAGTTTGGTGGTCTGTACTGTAGACTTTATTGAATGATAATACTTACCACAAGTAGCAAGAGGTTGCTTAGAAAGGCCATAAAAATACTCCTAACAATTTTAAATTACTGCGTACTCTATCAAAATAAGGCATGACAGAAAGCTAATCTACTAATGGCTGAGACAAATATGAGCAACTTCTGTTTCTGTGCTCACTTACTTATTGTCAGTGAGGTATTTGTTTTTGCTGAGCTTAAACTCATTATTAAAAATTACTTTTAAATGGCATGTTTTAATGCTCAGAGGCACACAGTCGTTCCTTTAGAAGGCTTGGCTTCAGATCTTCAATAACTACTTTTATAAAGAAATCTAGATGGAAAGTGTGTAAGCAGCATTTCTAGTGAGATTTTAGCTGAATATAAATCTCTTGCTGTGGGAGAGTAGGATGTGGGACACAAACCTGGAATATGAAAAAGCTTCAGGAAGCTCTCTGAAGAGCAGATCTTGTTGCTTTAGTCTTCAAGACAAAGGTCGATTCATACTTTTCTGAACATGTGGGTTTTCTGTAGTGTTAAATTTTAGACAGTTGATGTATAATGTTGCCCAATGTATTCACAGGTAATGAACCCTGTTTTCAAGGCCTTCATAGTCCTCACTCCTTCTTGCAGTATAAGGAAAATATTATCTGTGTGTCCTGATAGACAAACTGAGGCACTGGGGTTCATGGTGGAGTGTGGTGACTGATTCAGCACTATCTCAATAGCTAACTAGGAAAACAACAAAGAAACAAATACTGACAAAGAACAAAGATGAAAAGCTGTAAGCACAAAGGTCTGTAAAAACAGAGCCATACCATTTCCATGTAATTCAGAAGGGCACCTTTGTTTTCATGCCAGATTGTAAACAGTTCTTCCTCCAAAGGAAATTTTTCGCATCCTACCTCCACAGTAATTTCAAAGCAATTTGTGTGAAGGTAATTGAAATCTGCCATACCTATAGGTTTAAAAACAAAAAGGGGAGCTCATGAACAAGCCAGGTAGCCTTTAGCTGGAGCTTTGCTGCTGCAGTCAGTGGAATGTCATCCCTGTGGGTGTGGTTTACTATATTGTAAAGAGTGTTTGCTAATATATAAAAATTATTCAAAAATTCAGAATTCTACAACTTTTTTCAAGTAAAAATTAGCTAATGACAATGACACTTCTTTCAGGCAAAAAAGCAACATTTTAAATTATTATTCATGTGACCAAGAAGTAGTGATAGAGCAATAAGTATTGGTTAATCACAGTAATTGGATAATCGGCTGTATCAGAGGTGATTGCCAAGGGTCACCAGAACAGAAATGACCTTTCGCTATTATTATGTTCGAAACTGTTTCTGTACAAAAGCCATTGGATATAATTTTGAGAAGAATGTAAGCCAAAGACATTTAAACCTAATTCTCACCCATGCCCCAAAGCATTCTAAATTCCTAGTTTCAACATAATTATTTGGAGATCCAGCTGAGTCCTATTTGAAAACACAACTGAAGCACTGCTGAAAATTTATGAGCACTGATATTTCACCTATGCCAGTATTGCAGGAATCCTAAAGAAAATGAAATACTATTATTGGGGAAATCAAATTAGCAACCAAAGCACAAATGAATGAGATGTTAGTCTCTGTTGTAATTTCCCCTGAAGAAAGGATTTATTTAAACAGATTGAAAAAGCAGCACATGCATAGTCTACAAGATGGAATCAAACTCATGCCACTAAGGAATGAGAGCATAGCATTAAGCATTTTTTTCTACATTTCAGATTTGAAAAACAAAATTATATTATCTGCCAAAACAAATTTGACCCTTGCATAATTTAAGTTACCTTAGGTCACAGTGGAGTGAATACATCCCATGTTATCTGAATATAAATGTTACCAACATACATTTTGCTACTTAAATCCCCTTTGTTATGTTTTGCAGGGGTAAGACCTTAAGCAAATTGAAATGTATAAAATTATTTTGTTCAAACCCTTGTGTCTTATAAAGGTCACATAGAGGTTTTACCTCACTTGATATGATGGTAAAGTGGTTTTACCTCCAGTGAAGCTGTACCACTCAGCACCATTTATAATACCTCCACGTTTTACAAAGTTTCCACCACAACGAAGTTCGGATCGGTCCGAGATGACTGGGTGTGCATCTGCATAGGCTTTAGCCAGCATTTTAAACACCTGTAACACATAGTTTTGAAATACATTTGCTTTTACAAACTGTAAACACTGCTGTTAGTAACTATTGCTGTTGCAAGCCCAGACAATGAGCCACTCTCATCCTCGAAACTGAAGGAAGCAATGAACTGTTGTGCAAGGAGGAAGTTTTCTTTTTTTGCTAGGTAGTTTTCATTTGTCTTCTTCTCTAAAGTCCTTCTCTGCAATCCAATATATTTAGCCAGGGACAACATTTTAAATACTAGTGAGTTTTGTGATATTTGGCTTCCATCTAGCAGCTGGGGCAGGAGAAGAGGGCTTGTTTAGTTGTACTTTAGATCTTAGGTTTTAAAGTTGAAATTAGCTCTCCCTATTATCACAGAATCTTAGAACGGGTTGGGTTAGAAGGGACATTAAAGACCATCTAGTTCCAACACTCCTGCCATGGGCAGGCACACCTCCCACTAGGTCAGGTTCCTCAAAGCCTCATCCAAGCCAGTCTCAAACATTTCCAGGGACAGGGCATCTCCAACTTTTCTAGAAAACCTGTTCCAGTGTCTCACTACCTTCACAGTGAAAAATTCTTTCATTTATCTAATCTAAATCTTTCAGTTTAAAGCCATTCACCCTTGTCCTATCACTACCTGCCCTTGTAAAAAAAGTCCTCTCCATCTTTCTTGCAGGCCTCCTTTAGGTTATGTTATAGCTTTTGCTATTTTTACTTTTTAAAAAATACTTACATCACCTTCAGCCCAACTAGATCTTCACATTGACTGCTGCTGTTTAAAACAGACAGTATCAATTTGCTTTGCACTTATCACTCACACACGAAAACCTGCCAGTTTGATCTCAATGACAGTTGCTTCCTTGTGGGGCAGAAACCATTCCTAAAAACTGAATGATAGGATGTGGTGATGTAGGATGTCATCACTGATTTCCCAAGAGTGTTGATACTGATGAAGAGCAGAGCAGTCACCACACAGAAAGGGACAGTGACAGTACATGTAGTGAAGACAGAAGAAACAGCAGTGTTCTGCAGAAAACATTTATTTGAATCGTGTTACTGCTCTTCTTCTCCAATATTTATTCCAACTTTGAACAAAAATCTCTCCTCTCCTCTTTTTTTAATTTGAATTTCATCTGTAAAAGTTATACTTTCAGATTTCAACACTGAAAGTACCGCAGTTATCAGATGCTACTTGATCCTACTATTCATTATCAAGAATTTCATTGCATATTGCTTAAGACAATGTGTGCAAGGAATTGGGTGGCTAAAATCCTAGTTTTAGGAGCAATCCTAAAACTTTATCCTTGATGTTGTCATCAAAGATAAAGACCAAAATGACCAATCAGATAACATTGATTAATATTTATGATTTTTTCTAACAATCACAAAGCTGAACCAATTATGAGATCAGGTAGGTGACCAAGGAAAGGTGGAAAGACAGTGTAATGTAAGTGTACAGACAATTTATCAAAATACTTCTGATGACCAGACACTAAAAATCCTGACAATAGAAAATGCTTTTGCAGCTTCCTTGAATTTCTATGTGTCTAAGTATTGCTTAGCCCAGAATACTGTGTCCTTCAAAGTTCTGAAGGAAGAAAAGAAGTGGATGCTAATTAAATATGTTAAGAGGAACTTCTACTGACAATAGTTTGGTGCCCGGCTCAATATCTTAAATTTCTCTACAGGAATTTGAGTTCCAGTTCTGAAACTTCTGTGGAAGGTATTTGCTAAAAAGGTTAGAATGTGCCTATGTGACTTAGGAGTATATTCCTCACCTTTTACAAAGACATCTGCAGATGTCCTGTTTCCAGTGACCTAGTCCTCTCTTGTTTCACACCAAGAGACACATGGCTTTTGCCTGGCTACTAGTCAAGTGAACAAAGACAAGTGGTAGTGAGAATTCCAAAAGCAAGTGAAACCAATTTAAAAAAAAAGAACAAAAAAAGTTACACTTTTTTTGAAAAAAATTAAAAAGTTTCCAGGCAAAAATACATTTGTCATCACTTAGCAGCTAATGTATGACTAGTTATGGACCTCAAAAAAACTTGGACATTTAGGTGTAATACAATAGAACAAAAAGGAAAAAAACACAGAGGAATCCTCATGACTTTGGCAGCATGGTGCTTCATTTGGTAAAATGAGGTCAGTGTGGTTACCTTGGCCAGCTCTTTTACCCCACTGACTGTTACAGGTTGGGTTTTTCAGGGGAAGGGAAGGGGATGTTTCAATTCACCAAAGGGAGTGAATTTGGTGTGCACCTTTCCACGTTGCTGAGCAGAGGCATCAATGCAGCTTCTTGTGTAACACAAAGCAAGAGCCTGCTAAAAACATCTGCCTCCATAAGAGCTTTGACTTAGGTGGGCTGAACCAGATGCAAGGATGTGAGTGTAAGGACATGCTTCAACTTTGAGACTCCTTGGACTCAGCAGGTACCAGCCCAGGCCGTGATGCAGGGTAAATAGGCTTGAAATCTGCAGTGTCTTGGAGCAGGTGTCAAGAGGATCCCTGTGCTACTACATACACACTGTGACAGACACAGGGAGATTTCATTTTCAAACAGAGCAACCTGGTTTGAATCTGTTTCTCAGAATTTGACTTTTTAATATCTGGCCATTATCTGCACTGCAGCATTTTCATCCATTTCACCCTTTCACAGCAAATGGAACAGGTCAGCAGTCAGAACAAAGGTTATGGCTAATGTATGGCAGCTAAACCAAAGTAACGTATTTTGGGATTCAGGTTCTTGGCAGCAGCAGTGATACTGATAGTGCTGTTAAGGTTCCTGTGCTGAGTCATTTAAACCCTGGTTTTAATTGAGGACATCCCCAGCTCTCCCCTATGTGTTTTAAACTCCTGAGTTTGTAGCCAACTTCTTAGACTTTGCAGCCACTGACTCTGCAGCAGGCACTGGTTTGAGATTCTGTCTTACGCTGTTGCAAACCAAAGATGCCTCTAGGGTTTATCCAGCTGTGCACTGCACTGGGGCAGAGCCCTTTGCCTGCGTGACTCCAAACTACACATGCTATCCCTGAATGAAGATGATGGAGGAACTGCTGTACTTCAATTCCACACGTGAACTGCTTGATAAGGCACACGTGGTCACACTCCTTCACCATCTGTGCACAAACCAGGATAACCCTAGCCCAGTCCATGGGATATAAATGCACAGGTTTATGATCGCCCCTAGTCCTCACCAAGAGCTTTGGTAGCTTTCAATAGCACCCATCAGGTATTCCTTACATAAGTTTTTTTTACTGTACAGTGCCTGATTAATTTTCCTGCCAAATCATTTTTATACATGCATAGTCAGTAGGCATTGCACAGCTCAGAAGAAATGGACTGGTACAGAAAATGTTTAACAGTCATAAGTATTTAAATATTTAATATGTTCTACTGAGAACTGTCATTTTAGAAGAACTCAGCCCAGAGATATGCTCAAAGATAACGGATGTTTCAAGTCAAAGATCAACTTCTGACTATTTTCCACTGCTATTTGTTATACAAAGAACCACTTTTCTTAACAGGCCAGGGACATTTTTAGCATATGCTAGAAGGCTGAGAAGCTAGCTCTTCTCCTAGTGGGCATGTCGGCAATGAATATTAGATTGAGGAAACCAAAGGGAAATATGAAAAATGGCAAAAAATTTCACAGAAGATTTACAGTGTGTCCCAAATGGGGAACTTTCCAGGGATGAGAGGGGGAAACCATTCCTGTTCAACTAATCTGGAATAAATGTTACAAGGCTGCCACCATATGGTAGTCAGCCTTTTTTTATTTTTTCCCTCTATAAACTTCAACAGAAAATAACATTGCTTGTCAGACTAGTTTCTTTTCTTCTGGAAGTCACTGGTAAAAATATTATAGCCTTTAAAAACTAAAAAGCCTTTAAAAATTAAAAGTCTGGATTTTCCTAACTTGTGCTTTATGAAATCATGTTTGGTCTCATAAAAGGTGGGTAAATCTTTCCAGTGCAAGCTACTAGCATGTAAATGATTCAATATTTTAAAGGACATTAAGTAAGTGTATAAATCAGAATCGCATAATATTCTGAGTTGGAAGGAACCCAGAAGTTCATTGAGTCCAACTCTTAAGTCACTGGCCTGTATGGCAATCCACCTGCAACCTTGGCATTACTAGCACCATGTTCTAACCAACTGAGCTAATCTTATATTATAGGTATGTGTATACACTTGCATTATATATACAAACATGAGATTTATTACATATTTAATACATGTATGCATCTATATACACACATGTACACAATCTAAATGAATCTATTTGTTAAAAGAAAATGTTTCCACATGGAAACCACACCAGTATTTCAGTATACTGCAAAACAATATTACCTTCTCATCAGGTGTAGGGGAGAACATTTTTTCTTCCATAGGATGCCTTGAATAGTCATAAGGATATGTCACAACAAGTTCACCTCCATGGAGGCTGGCAGAGAGCACAAATGGGATAGACCTCAACCACTTCATGATTGCTTTTGTCTCAGGGGCCACCTGAAATCCAGAAGGAAAAAAAGCTGTGGTTAGCCATGCAGCTCCAAAGGGATTTGATTCTGGGCAGGATGAAGCCCAGTGAAGGGAGTGTGTCAAAAGGAGAATGTCGAGACTCATTGGCTCTTCCATCCCAATGGTTAATGGGAAGAGAAAGTCAGTTTGCTTTAGGGAACAGATGAGACACGCTGTTCACTGTGGAAAAACTGGAAAAAAATTTAAAAAAGAGAAACTTTGGCAGAAGAATAACTTTTCATTACAGTGACATTTTCAGCAGTTCAAAGTGGTGATGGCAACATTTAGGTTGGAAAACTTGTGGTCTTGTATCACTACTTGCAAACCGAACTTTTCTAATTTGATTTCTGAATCGGCAGGATTGACTGTGAATGGATGAACTGGAATAGGGGGATCAAACTGTAATCCTCATAACTTTTTGAAAATTCATTCTCTATCCTTTGGTCCAGGTTCATCAGCTAAGGGACCGGGCACCAGGCTCCAGAAGGTGCTCAGGCACTCCCGGCACACAGGAGGCTCCTTCACCCGCTGTTTCTGAGGACCAATTTCAGGGCCCCGCTGCCGTGTTAGCTCATTCTTAGGGATAATAGTGTCATCTGGCGGCCGGTCGCTGCAAGCCGGGACTCACAACGCCCTGGAGAGCTGAGGTTCTTTTCCTTGCAGCTGGGTGAAATTACCAGGGAAAAAGCTGGTGAGGGCAGAGGCTGCTCATCTGGACTCTGCACAAGTGTAGATATGCAGGGTGTATAAAAATGAGAAGGATGTGTTACGATGGACTTAGTCCGGCATCTATTTAGGGTTGGCAACATTGCATATCAACCTTTGCATTGATTCCATCAGCTGTCAGAAAACCAGAGAGCCGGGGCACCAGAGTGCCTAAGGACTAGTAACTGTGAATCAAGTCAACAATGTACAGGGAAAAAACCCACAGAAAACAAACAAACAAGCAAAAACCAACTGAATAAAACCCCTAAAGACCTATACATTAGGGTCACAATAACAGTAATTCCTGTTTTCTTTGGATCAGTCCCTAATCTCCTATTGGTAAATTACAACTTTGGGGATGCAGTGGGTAGCACAAACCCATGTGTGGAGCAGAGAAAAACACTGTGCAGCAAAGGTGCACCATGGATGTATTGTAGCTCTATCAATGAGGCAGAAAGCAAACCAAAAAGCCATGTTTAAGTATAGTTTTACCTGGAATGAATTAAGAAGATATCGCCCTGCCCATTCCTGACTTAAGCAGTATTCTACTTCTCTTCGGATGCCATAGTTATTAACTGAGTCCTTGTAGTTTTCAGGTTTCCTTAAAATGCCATTCTGCAGCTGTTGAGCTGAACTAGTGCCTCTAGCCACTGCAGCTGTACCTTGTACTTGGGAAGAAATAGGAACCTGAGTGTTCACACTGCTGTAAGGTGAATCATTAAATCAGTAGTTTGTGGTTAGCATATGGACAGAAGCCAGTTTGTGCCACTGATCCTCAGGAGAAACAGGCCAGGTTCATTTTCTTTATCAACTTGGTGGTAGCTTCTGAATCTGTATCACGGCCCTTTCAACTTGGGCATTATAAAGAGGCAACTTAAAAAATTAGGTGTAACAGGTAGAGTCTGATCAACTCAGGAACACACAGAATGCACTTTGCACAGCAGAAACCTAACCAAGTTTTTTTTGCACAAATGAGGTGATTAAAGACAGAGTTTCCAGGAAGGCCATGATATGAAAAACATTTTTAAAAGGCATATAAATGGCCCCCAATAGTAAGGAACAAATGTTCTGCACTTTTTCCAGCCTCCTGCATCCACTCTCACAACAAAGAAGTGGGAAAGGAAAACAGCCCACAGGCTTCCTGACAAGGAACCTGGCACTGTCCAAAGAATGCTATCTGCAGAGAAGTATTTGTTTTTCTGGTCTTTGTACAGTGTCCTGGGATGATCTGACCATGATCTTTATCCCAAAATAATTTGGGACTGAATCAGACACTCCCATCTTAACCCTGGAAGTGCATCATTCATCCTTTGAGCCCATCTCTTTTGAAGAGCAGAAGACCCCAGGTGGCTTGTAAGTGGCTGTGTCACTGCCTGCCCCATGGATCCCTGTTTGGGAATTCACATGGTGGCTGAGCACCTGCCACCAAGTTCACACCTTCCAAGCCCCATAGCAGCAGCGCTCCTGGGGAGGAGGCTTCCCCAAAGTTCCATCAGCTCCTTGCCCTGCTGCAGCTGCACCAGCTCCCACTGCCCACCTAGAGAAGGCACAGCTTGCACAGCATCAACCCTGCTTTCAAACAGCACTGTTGGGCCTTGATATGAAGATTTTCAAGTTGCTTCTGCAGTTCAGCGGACAAAAGTGAAATGCACAGTTTTATTTGAGAGCTCCTCATTTCAGTCCTTCATCCTTAGTAGATACCTGCATAAGCCCTGAGACAGTGCTATCTCACAGAGCCAATGTCCTATTGAAGTGAATGTTGTGGAAAATCAGGAGTTTCAATGTCACTATTTTTATCCTAATAGTATTTCAGTGACATAATGCACAGAGTGATTAAGGCTTTGAAATGTGCATATCCTGGTTCAGCTCCACCGGATGATATGTGCGTATGTCCCTCTGGCCTTTGACTATTCATAGACTTCTCCTTTAATGTGGGTTTTGTGGGGTTTGATTTTTTTTCATGAGGGCTCTTGCTTTTAAGTTATAAGAGATCAATTTTAAAATATCCATCTCACAAGAACAATTTGGGGCACAATTAGAAAAAGCTAAATTATTTCTGCATAAGTACAGAGAATGGCCACTACCCTTTTTAAACCTGAATCTCATTTCAGTCGATTATAGTGCAATTAGTCACTGTCTCCGTGGCTTTCAAAGGTTTCTTTTTTTCCCTTTTAGAAGCAGCCAGACTCATTTTCCTAAAGACTATGCCAGCCTTCACTGACTTCCAAATTCTGTTTGAATCAAGCCAATTAAACTGACTTTATTGGAGATGAAGCCTGAAGTCTCTCAGTCTGAGACCTCAGACCACTTATTACAATAATTCATAATAGTGAGGAACAAAATGTGCTGTACAGAAAGGGTTACGGGGAGCAGGAACTCTGCTGAGCTTAGGGGATTGGCTGGGAGCTTACTTTCAGTTTTCTGATCTTTGTACAACGCCCTGCAATATTCAGATAATTACTTTAATAAGGCAGGTAACAAACACTATTAAGTAAATGAAAGCTGAGAGGCTGGTATTGAAACATTCAATCTAATGCTCATGCATGCACAAAGCTGACTACTGTGAGTGCCAAGGGGTCATCTGCCTGACAAAACTGAGGCTCGTTATGGGAGAGATGATTTGGCTGTGTTGTGATACCACCAGCAGAGGAGAGGGGCATGAGGCTGTGAGACCATTTACTACCAGGTTTGTGACCCATATGAAACTACAGTCAGCAAGAAGATTTTGTGGTGCCATCAAGGCCAGAGGCAAATTAATTCTCTCACTTGCTCTGCAAAATATACGGATTTTCAGATGCTTTGGGTGTTGTTTAGATCAGGACCAACTTTGGGGCCAGAAGAGCACCTAAAAGTTCCCTAAGCTTTGGTGGCCTAAGGAATGAAACCTTAGATGACAACCTTATTTCTTGTTTAAAACCAAGAAAAGGTTTGCAGGAGAAGCAATGTATTTATAACCCCAGGTCTACATGCACTTACTGAGACAGAACTCAGGCAGGGGGTGTTGTGTGCCAAGGCTCCCTGGTCCCTTGTCTGGGGTGACAGACAACCCAGGGTGATCAGCACACTGCAGCTGGGGCAGAACTGTGGTGGCAACTGTGAGAACAATGTTAAACTGCCTCCATCTCCTCTGTAAACTGCTGTGATGTTACACAGCGTCTAAGAAAGTTATGAAAAATGACTTCTGCAAGTGGCTGCCTAACATTGACCAGCTCACAGATCAGTAGAAAGGTTAGGGCAGAAATGGAAGAGGGAAGGAGGGATGGAGGAGGTTGGAGCCAGAAAATCTAGAGAGTTACAGGGACTCTGCAGTGTCAGACAAGCTCACAGTTTGCATCTGTCACTGGCAAAAAGAGAGTCGGCTTGTGTGTCCTTTCTCATTGTTGTTTGGGTCTTCAACCCTGAAGCTCTGGACACAGGGAGAGAGTGAGAACATGGCTGGAGGGAGATCTCTATCCTTTACTTCTCATGCTGGAGCAGGGGAAGAGTGTGAGGAGTCCTCCCTCTGAGGAGGAAGTAGGACCAGAGACAATGTGTGATGAACTGACCACAGCCCCCATTCCCAATCCCCTTGCATCACCCACAATGAGAAGGAGGTATATAGAATTCAGGTGCAAAACTAAGCCTGGGAAAGAGGAAAAGGTGTGGGAAAAGTGTTTTTAAGGTTTCTCATTACTCTGATTTGATTCATAATAAATAAAATAAATAGAACTGATTTCCAAATTGATATTGTTTTGCCCATGATAGGAATTGTTGAGTGATGTGTCCCTGTCTTCATCTCAATACATGAGCTTTTAGTTATATTTTCTCTCCCCTGTTCAGCTGAGGAGGGAAGTGATAGGGTGGTTTTCTGCTAACACACCAACTGTGGAAACAATCCTGTTCCCCACCTGTCTGAGGCTTTGTGCTAGCAATAAAAAATGGAATTAAAAGAAAATGGATTTAAAAGTAGAAGAAAAGCAGAGCTCCCAATATCAGAACTACTGATTCAGGTTCCTGTGATTCCTCTTTCAAGGGGAACTAAGTTCCAGTGAGAGTTACTAGTGTCAGCGACTGCTGGGCTGTACCAGTGGCACAGATAGGGCTGAGCTTTGTATTCCTGGACGTAACACAGAACTTAGTAATGATGAGTGTGGGGCCCTGTAGAACTACATCCATCCTGCTCCCATCCTGCAGCAGGAACTTCCCCTCCAGTACCACTGAAGTTCGACTGGCTGTTTCCATTGCTCTGTCTGGGTACAGTCTTTTATAAACATCCCTTCTTTTTATGGAAGCTGAGGCTACACAATTTTACATGAAGTCTTTGTACGTTTTCCAAGGCAGAAACCACTATTGCATCAAACCTGTGTAGAGCTTAGTGCAATGATAGCCAAATCCATAAATTGTTCAACATGCACCACAGTTTATATCACTAATGATGAATCATTATACACTTGTGACCCCCTCATAACAGTCATTATTCTTAATCTAAAATAGCAAAGTTCAAATTATCCACAAATTTTCTGAATGATTTGTGACACCTTCGTCTTTGGCCAGACCTACACCATGATTTTCATGCCAATTCTGAGCCTGTCCAATTCAGTCCTAATTATACAATCAGATTACCAGGAAATAACTTCAGACCAAGCAGCCTCAGTTTCTTAATCCCTGAGTTGCTCTGTAGTATATACGATTTATAAAATCTGTAATTCATACCTTACCCCACCAGTAGGACTGTGGAATAGGGATGTGGTCCAGACGGGCCCCACGAATCTCAGCTCTTCTGTAAGCCTCAGATGTCAAATCTGGGAAATTTCTGTTCAGGTCCAAGTTCTGAGCTGTTTGTCGTCCAATGACCCATCCATTGTAACCAGCACCCTAATTTGTCACACAGAAGTCAACCTCAGAATAACTCCCTGTCTCAAAATAGCACTTAGTGGAAATTGTTTAAAATGCCATTTTAGTCAAAGGGAAGTTTTAAAAGAAGTAAACTGAAAATGTCTATACTGTTAAAACCCCACATTCATTAATCACTTTTTATCTCTATGAATATTAATACATTAGCTGGCATTCAGGAAGCATTTCACTCACCAGTGATGTGACTCATGAGAGAAACACAGCAGTTTCTTGCTCAGCACAGAGCAGCATGCAGAGTGGGTTAGAGGAGGAGAAAAAGAAAATACAGCTGATGCCCCAAGACAGGATCTGGCAGAGTGCAATAACCACAGACTCATGCAACTGACAGAGTTCACCACACGAGAAACACAGAAAAAGAAAGGTGTAGTTTCATGCTAATGGTGGTAATGAAAACAGTGAGGTGAAAAGAAGAATGTCAGGTAACATTTAATAAAATCTTTGTTTTCACAGGTTTCGTTCAGAAATAAATTGATCTCTGAAAACTGCCAACCATTATGAAACTATGACAGTACAGATAATATTCACATTTCATTATACCTGTACTTCTAAAAGAAGGGGAACATCTATCCCATGGTATTAAACTACATTTCCTTATAAGATAGTTTAAGTCATTATGGTGAGTCAGCAGGCATTTTGTTCTAGGACTGATTGCAGAGAGTGCTAAATGTGTGAAAAAATAATTCAGTCATTCCCACATCATCCCAGCAACAATGACAAATATGGCTCTGATTTTCCCTTATTTCTGTTCACATCATCTTTGGAAAGCAACCCACCACCAAACCCACTTGCAATTCTGGCTGCCAACTATTAACATTCTCTTCTTTATGTGATACTCCCCTCCCAGTTTGTCCTTTCCCATGGGGAATTCTAGAAACACGAAGGCCTGATCATCTCCTTATGAAAAACATTTTACCTCTTCCGCAGCCAGTTCATACCCATCAGGGTTGAGTGAAGGCAGGAGATGAATTCTGGTGTTATTAATCAAGGCCTGGATGCGAGGGTTCCCAAGAAGATACTCAGAACACAGATACTGTGCGAGGTATATCAGTAGTTCCTTCCCCACAACCTCATTTCCGTGCATATTGCCAATGTACTTAAATT
Organism: Calyptomena viridis; assembly: GCA_013390005.1. Taxonomy (NCBI): domain Eukaryota; kingdom Metazoa; phylum Chordata; class Aves; order Passeriformes; family Eurylaimidae; genus Calyptomena; species Calyptomena viridis. Next base: position 38,605 of record WEIV01004027.1, read on the forward strand.
CTGGCTTGACTGTGAAATATGAAATAAGGAGATGCTTTAATTTGATTATTCCTTGGTGTCTTCCAAAAGCAGAGTAATGCAAATGATGATGAGTCAGAAAGTTTTATTTACACTAATTTCATGCATATGTTTCTGTAAATAGCACAGCGGTTCCAGGTGAGCTTCCCTCCATCACACATCAGTTCAGCAACAGTTAAAATAGTGTGAAATAAAGTTAAGACCAAACTATCAGGATCCCAAACCATAAGTGACAATTATTGCTCTGAGCTTTTTCTGGATTCATTATTAATTGTGAACAAAGAATGGTGCAAACAAAAATGTCAAGTCATGGCTGGGAAGGAACAAAATACATCCCTGGCACTCTCACTTACCTTGGGCGGCTTCAATGCCTTATTTTGTCATATATCCTAGAAATGACCTGCAGATGTGTAATACATTATCCCTCTATTTGGAACAGAAATTGGGTCATACATAAAAAGTGGCTCTCAGGCTAAGTAGCCTTGGAATAAGACTATTAGAAACACATAACTTCACAATTCCCTGCAGTTATTCTCTCAGTTTCCATCCTTTCTTAGAGACTAATGGAAAGTAGAAAGTAGTTGCATTTTGGAGACACCCTTTCCTGTCTATCCCTTCATCTTTGCCTTTGATCCTGGTCAGCCTTGAGCACTAAACACTGGAGGAGGCCTGGCACAGAGCTATTATGCCACTTGTCCAGGCTGGCAGAATCTCCAGCTCTGAAGCTATTTCCACCTCCTTTTATGCTATCCTGAGCAGCATGAAGCAACAGATATAGAAGGAAATGCTAGGTAATGTGTTAAACTATCATCTTTTATCATGCCATATCACAGTTTTTATTTAAAAGCCTGATTCACAGGCTTTGTGTTTTCTGGCAAATGGAGTATAAGCTTAAAAAGACACCTGCAACTTCTTTTCTTTAAAATATAGAGGAAGGATGTAATGTAGTGTTTTGCTCTACTGACATCTACTGGGACCTGATCAAGTTTAAAGGCACCTCAAAACAGCTCTACACCATGCAAGGCAGCACAGCCAAGAGTAAACAGCTACCATTCTTTGCTGTCTTCTTTGCCTCCTCTGCAGCACAGCCCACAGAGGACACAGTAGCCTGACTTGAGATATAGTATGAGATATAGTATTAAGTTAGATGTAGTTCAGTTCTGCCACACTGCTGAGTCTGTGTTGACACTGGAGCTCTTCTCATGAGAAGCAACCTAAGGCTCTTAGTATGCAGCAATGCTCATAGCAATCCACCAGATTTAGTCAGGTATGGTTTTTGAGCTGGGAGCTGGTAACTGGAAAATAATACCTAATATTCCCCAAGAAAATGATCTTCATTTTGAAGCATCTAGAATATTTGAAAATCTCGCCCTTGCTGTCTCGGTGATGAATCTACAAAATGGAGATTTTCACTGTACCCCTCTGCAGAAAAGTTGTGAAGATTCATATCCTAATACATAATAGCAGCTACATATATACAGCAGCATCTATTCAGGTGCTTTGATAATATAAATTCCTGGTATCATTCACCTGTTACACTGACAGGTATTGCACTCACCTAAATCTCTTCAGGAGGATTGTTTTCTGTGCTGGATCACCCTTTTTTGTGTCAATGTCCTTCTGTATCTGAGGCCTTCTCAGAAGATGTATGTATTTAAGGATGTGAAGGACCATGTTTAGACTAGAGACAAGCATTACTTGTAGGAAGTGTGGGAGTTTGATGGTACAGTTATAAATGAAAGGAGACTGAGGAAGTGATAGATGATAGGGAAAGCAAGTCAGTAACAGAAAACTATCCCAACTTCTTTGTATGCTGCACACAAATAAATAAAAGCCATATCACTGCAACCAAGTACATGGTCATACATCTAGGAACAAGAAATGTCAACCATGGTCATACACAGAGGTCATAACAGTAAGAAATTGCTACTGGGTTGTAATTGCTACAGTGAATCATCAACCATCACTGTAATTCAGGAACACAAGGGAGAAGTGTTTTTGAAATAATTCTCGCTAGAGTTTAAGTGACATCCCAATAAAAGGACATGCTTTCACTTGGATAATCTGGTCTCCCCTCAAGCAACCTGATCAACACTGATATAACTCACGCAGCTCATGGTGTCCAGGCTTGGTTGAAAACTCAATCACAAAAAGATCCTTCCCTTCAAAACTGCGACCTATGCTGTAAGTCGTTGCAATATGGGAGCACTTAGAAGCAGTCTTCTTCAGCGTGCTCACCATTTGGGAGTATGAATGGTGTTTGAACTGAATAAAAGTTGCTGGCAAGTCTGAAGGCAAATCTTCCTCAACATCTACTTCTCCTGCAAAGAAAAGTTGTAACACAGTTTTTAAGACCATAGTGCTCAGAGGATTGTATGAAAGCCTGCATTTTTTGCAAAATACCTTTATAAGTAGAAGAATTACAGAAAACACAGCCACAATCAAAATCTTAAATGTATGTAGTACATCCTAAACTGTTCATTGTAGCATGTTTTGTTTGCAAAACTCTACTAATGCATATGAATACTGACAAATATTCTGTCCAATCCCCAGTTTGGATTTGGCCTATGGCATGCTGACATATTTCAGTCACAAATTGTACAGATTTTTCCCTTTAAATTTGTTGGATCAAATTTTTTTTTTTATGAGATTCATCTGTCTTCCACTAGCTGTATCATCTTCATACAAACAAGAATCTGTGACAATTGTTAATGAGAATATTTTAATGAACTGTTAAGCTTGTCAAGCCGTCATGAATTTACGAGTCCATTAAAGCCTCAGTTTTTAAATAAAATATTTCAAATATATAAACAGCTATCACACAGGACAGGGCTTATCTAAATGCATCTAAACATCATGCTCTGAGCTGCCTGTCTTGATGTTCTTTGTAAATGAGGAAGAGAAACAGATATTTCTTTAGCAGAGTTTAATTGTTTAAACCAGGTGGAACGAAATGAATTGCACAAGTGTCTATAAAGACTACAAGCTGAGATGACAAGCAAGGAGATTTTGTGCCATAGATATGTCAAGCTGAGTGAGATGAGACCCTTCCCATCTAGATGAGATGTGTCCGCAGAGCTTCCTTTCTTACCTCGCAGCTTTGCCAATGGGTCAAAACATCCCTCTTCTTCTCCAGCGAAAAAGCGGTCACAGTCTAAGAAGTAGGGCCAAGCCATGTCTATTGCATCAAAGGCAGGGAGACAATTTTTTTTGAGGTTTTCACAGATGTGCCTGCAGGGCTTTATAACTTTTTCCTTTTCACACTTCGGGGCCAGCACTGAGCAGCCAAGGAGCCTCAGGTCCGGATTACATTCCCCCTGGAGCAAGTTGTGCAGTACACTGATGAGGAGGTACTCGGAGCTGTACTCAATCACTTCTCGAGACTTCTGATCCAGAAAATTAGGATACACCATTTGAGTATAGGCAACATCAGTACAAGAACTTAAGGCAATATCCACACATTTTGCTAGGAAAAGGAGATAAACAGAGGAAAAATTACTTTTGTCACTGACATTCTGAATAGTTCAAAGACAACATAACAAAAATACCACATTTAATGAAATTATTTCTTTTGTTTTCAGATAGGCTGGAAGCAGTTTGCAATACTCTCAAATGAATTTCACGTCTAAATTTTTAAAACCACATATAGAAAGATGATGCAAAGTATGCTTGGTCTGGAGATCGATTGCAAACAGTTTGATGCAAGTAGATGTCATTCAGAATTCAAATGGTATCCGACAATTTGATGGGGCATCAGGGCTTATCTGATTGATAACCACCGTTTCTAAATAAGATTTATTTTGTTAATTAAATGCCTGAGGAAGAAAAAAGAAAGGACAAACCCCCATCCAGTAAACACTGGAATACCAAGTCCACATGGGAGTTCATTTAAAGCACAGTTTGAAAACCACAAAAATTAAAACCCCACAAAATTAATAAAGTCTGGTTTTTAAATGAAAGGCTGACACATACTCACGGGATCCTAGAACAGCTTGGGATAGAAAGGGACTTTAAAGATCATCTAGTCCCAAACCCCCTGCCGCTGGCAGGGACACCTTCCACTAGATCAGGTTGCTCAGAGCCCCATCCAACCTGGCCTTGAACACTTTCAGGGATGGGTCACCCGCAACTTCTCTGCACAGCCTGGTCCAGTGCTTAACCACTTTCATAGTGAGAATTTCTTCCTAATATACAGTCTAAACCTTCCCTCTTTCACCTTAAAGCCATTCTCCCTTCTTCTATCACTACCTGCCCTTGTCAAAAGTCCCTCTCTATATCTCTTATAAGCCTCCTTGGTTCTGGCTCTAAGGTCTCCCTGGAGCCTTCTCTTCTCCGGGCTGAATAACCCCAACTCTGTCAGCCTGTTTTCATAGGAGAGGTCCTCTTGTGGCCCTCCTCTGGACCTGCTCTGACAGATTCACATCCTTATGTTAGGAGCACCAAAGCTGAATGTAGTACTCCAGGTGGGGTCTCATGAGAGCAGAAGATCAGCATCACCTCTCTTTCCTGTCCTTGCCATTTCATATGAATTCACTGATAAAATGTGTGATCACAGACACTTTTTTTCTTTAGTAGGGAACATACCAGTAAGATATCTCTCTTCTCTGCTTGGCCCCACAAAATTTGTAGAGTTTAATATCTCTGAAACTGCAGGCCCTCTGTGAAGTTTGATTGAAATTGCACAAAGAGGTCAAAAGTTATTCTGGACTTAACTCACAGACAATCAGACCCATAAATGCAATTGCACGTATATTCTCATAAACTTAGTACTTTACAAGAAATCATGGTAGCAGATCTTAGGGAGGATAAGTGTTGGTAATACCTTCAATCCATGCAAAGGTGAAAAGGGAGTAATGGAAAGATGTCCCCTCATAAAATTACTGGCTATTATACTAATGGGTTTCTGTTTGAGCCTCCTCTTGATAATGGTTCTGGTTGGTAAAAAACACCATTGTCTTGGCAGCAAAATACTAAATTCTGTGAAAAAGTACATTTCTCTTGTAACAAGACTGACCATAGAACTAACATTAGAATACTTATCAAGAGATAATGGAAAAGTACTTAAGGTTTTGAGCTTCTCCAAGAACAGCAAGCAGACACATCATACCTTTCTGTACTGTTTGGCACTGACCTGCAAATAGAGAGGAAAAGAAAAGTCATTATAGGGCAGGTATACATAGTATCTCCCTTGTGCTAGGAATTGTCCAGTCTGGTATCCACACAGAGGCTGCTGATGCTCTATGTTCTGAGATCCAGGCATGCTAGGGGCAAGCACGTATTCCCAGCAGGCACATATTACGTTTACACACATAGAGGTGTATTATTACATATATACATGAAGAGAAAACAGCACAGGCAAACATAAAGCATCATCCCTTTCTCCTTTCTGGCTAAACAGGTTGAGAGACCATTGATGAAAAAGAAGTACAGATGAATCCCTCCAGTTGCTTAGCATAGACACACTGGAACCTAAGTAGCTAGGCTCGGTTTCCCAGTAGCTGGCCCCAGGATCACTGATCTACCAGTTGCCTCATGTGCTAACATACAAGCTGGTCCCTCTGGTTACTAGACCTAGAGGTCTCACTGGTAGCCAAGCTCCAGTGGTTTTCCCAATAGCTGGGTTGGACCTCCTGATTCCTCAAGTATTGAACTATGAGACCCTCTGGGTCTCATCAGTATCCAGCCCAGGATCACAGTCCCTCAAAATCCAGCTCCCAAATATTTTTTCCTGTCCCTTATTTGGTGTTTGCTAGCAATTGCACACACTGACAAACATATGCAAGGCATGCACACTCTGGTCCCTCCTGAGCTGCTGCAGCCTGGGCACACAAGCCCCTCTGATCCGTGGTCTCACACTAGCTGCTGGCATTTGGAACTCCAAACATTCCCATCCACATACAGTAAAAGAGATACCCTCGCCCAGGCAGAGTTGGAAATGAAATTTAAAAAATGAAATTTTTTTTTATATTAGAACAGACTGCAGTCCTGGATTGACTTTAAAAAGGGAGGGCTTGACAATCCATCTGAAGTGTTGTGTAAGAAATCAGACCTATGCTTGACAAAAATATTGAGCTGCCCAGCCCTGACAGCTAGACAATATTTCTAGAATGCTTAAAAATGTGACGTTCAGTGCCTAGAAATTTCACTAGTCAAAATGTAGGTCTTAATTAATCTGATTTAGTCTAGAAGTCCATATGACCATACGTCTATATATTTTCTTATAAAGCAATTCAGCCTTTGGTAGATATGAGGGGACTTTATTTCTTCCTCATCGTACTTCATCCTATCTCTAGCAACTACATTTTATCATACTTTTAATAACATCTTAAAACTAATTATTTCCCTCCCCAACTACTCTCACAGGAAAGCTTTTCCAAAACTTGCTCTTCTAATGGCTAGAAATGGCCTTTTAATTTCCCGTTTAAAAGTATTTGTGGCTAGTTTATATCCCTGTGTTGTGCCAGCATTGTTCTTTAGCTTAAATAGCTCTCTGTGCTCTCCGGTGCATTCCTTTACCCTGTGTTTGCAAAGAGCAATCAGATCTCCTCAGTTTTGTGTTTACTAGATCAAATAAATGAAGCTCTCTTGATTTTGAGGAAACATGGTCTGATGACCCAGGAGAAGCCTCTTTTGCTCTTGTAGCCAATGATTCTATATTGTTCTTCTCCAACACTGGTGACTAAAGAAAAATATTGCTACCAGGGTATTGGAGTTGGTTTCACCAGTGCCTCATAGTAGCTCAGCCACTAAGTGCAAGTATTTTAAACACCAAGAGGTTCACTTTCCTTGTGATGTATTGGAGATCTAGTCCTGCTGTTATTTCTCCTAGCTCTTATTGAGGGGACAGGCATCCAGCTTCTCAGTGAACTGAGCATTTGTCCTTGTAAGACCAAATTCATGATTTTTTGTTTTCCTGTTAAATTTCTACTCCTGGCATACTTGTTCAAATGTAATCATCTGCATATGTGTTGCTAATGAGTTGATCGTTCTTTGGCCAAAACAAAGTCATTGCAACAAGAACCGAATTAACTCCGGGATTTTATCTTGGAGGGGGACATCAAATTGGAAATTAGTTTGGGTCTATATTATAAGTTGTAATTGAGCCACATTACCTCATAAAATAAATGAGGCATCAGAACTAGCAGAAACAGCCCATATCCAATACCAACAAGTTCTGGAAAGCAACAAGCTGAAAAAATTATATCCATACAAACTGCTTTCCTGGCTGAGTACATTATCCTAATTGCATCAAATAATACCTGGTTCATCAACAGTGCCTTCTGTTACAGGATTTCAGTGTTTCCCCTAGCAAGGCACAATCCCCTCCGTGTGTTAGTTATAAGGGTCAAGGCATTTCTAAAAAAGCTTCATCTCAGCCAGATACTGCATGTAGTGTTACATCTGGGGATAATCAAGGAATAACATTTTGTACAATGCTAGCTGGGAAAGAGAAAGGAGCAATCTGTTAGTAAGAGCTTCAGCAATTAATCCTGATGATAAAATTGCATGTCACTACCTCCTGAACCTGGATAGTCTTATATTCTAATGCCATCACACCCATGTTTGAGAAGCCTTGGACACTGGAGCCAGCCAGATGTTCCATATAGAGGGGAAAACATGATGTGGATGAGACTGGCTTGAGTTCAGCCACATCCCAGCAAACACAGTAATGCTATCTCTGTTTAGCACCAGGGTAATTTGCAATGAATCTCCTTTAAATCTTTGAAACGTGGATGAGAAATATTTGACCCTTTTTATTTATCTCCTGAGCAGAAAATTTATGCATGTTAGCTATTATTCTAGATTACAGGGCACAGCTCTTCATAGGGCATGTGGGGAGTATGAATGGTATTCCTACAATTGCTCATGTTTCCTCAGAGGGGTATTTTCCCCTGTGCTGGCTCCAGGACCAAGATACAAATGCCCTTTTTGTTTGTCTCTCTGACATCCAAAGATCAAATACTGAAACTGAGGCACACACAATCTCCCTGGCTGCTTCTGCTGTGCAGGAGTGCTATAGCCATCAGTCAGTTTGATACGTGGCACAGCCCCATTCTCAATGGTGTCTCAGTATTCTGCTTATTCAGCTGGAGCAAAGAGGTGTTCTGGCAACTTGCTGAAACAAACAAAGGAAACCAAAGGGGAAATGTAGCAGGCAGGATCTGGACATGGTGCTGCTGCTTCTCCCTGCTCCAGTTCTCTGAGCAGCAGCAAACTTGCTTCGTTTAGCAGCTGCCTATTTCTGCCCTGCTGGTCAGAAGGAGAGGCATCAGGAAGCAATGGAAGCTGATGGAAGAGATACACTAAATTTCACTAAGTCATATGCTGTCCTTGATTCACTGGAGGACTGGATCCTTTTGTGAGCAGGAGGAGATGCTTGCACAGGAGGGGTAAAGACAGCTCTGGTCTCAGGATGTCTGCTACCTGGCTTATACACTTTGATGTTTTTACCATACTTATTTAGGGAGAGGCAATCTATTAACCAACATGGCTGTTATGTATTAAAAAGATGCCGACTGAAGTGGATAAATCTATTTTTTTAGATGAGGAACCCATATCCATATAATTTTTTTCCATGGCAACTGGAGTTATTCATTGCAGCATGTGATAAGCAGGGGTGATTCTGCAACACCCCTGCTTAGTGGATAAAGGTTTTCCACTGCTTGCAACCCAGGATGCCCCTTATAAAATCAAAACTACCAAGACTCACTCTTTGGCTAGCAAAACTAGCTCCTTGCTCCTGGATCCTATACCTAGATCTAAACTTAAACTTAGATCTAAATCTAAAATTAGATGGAAGTACACTTTTGCAGCATACCATGCTGTTTTCTCTCAGTCTCTGCTTGCTAGAGATACCTATGTAACTTCTGCTGCTGTCAGAGGACAGCTCTGCCCAAACTGTACTACCTCCCCTCATTATGCAAGCTGCCATATGATCCATACATCAGGCCGCTCTGTCCTAGGAGTGAAACAGCTTGAGATTTCAGTTTATCAGGAGTAAGTATACATAAAAGCAAGAGGAAAAAGGTCTAGTTTATACCAAACCTTGCTTTATAGCCAGTCTTAAACATGTATGTGTGCTGATGTGGTGTTTGGACTTCCCCAATGTTTCTTAATTCCACTGCTTACATATTTTTTGGAAGGTGCTGTGCTGCAAGGGCCAAAGATAATTCTCTAGTATGTGAGCTTATATAAATATGTGTGGATGCACGTAGCTGGGCCAGAGCCTGCCTTCCTGCCTGGAGAGCCAGCAGTAGGAAACTCTCCAAGGCCAGCTCCCAAGCTGCAGCTGTATGCTGCACCACAGGCCTGGGTCTCTGCACACAGAAATCAACAGAAAATCCCCATCCTCACCCATTATAGCTCATTTTCTCTAAGCTTTGGCAATGACAGAAGAGTTCTGTCACTCCCTTTCTCGTTTTCATAAGAGAAATGACAGCCAATGATATACAAAGAGTTTCTCAGGTCTCCCAATTCACTTGGCAGGCTTCAGTTGCTGATTCTTGTGTGCTTGAAAGAGTCTAAATTTATTCCATTTTTTGTGCAAAGGCTTCCCTGGGCTCAAAGGAAGACAGTGTCACCTCCCCTCAAAGTCCCATCCACAGACAGGTTGGTACAGAGAGACCTTTTTCTTCCTGACCCAGAACAGCCTTTTCAATTTTTCATGTTTATTTTTGTACTCTAGCTATTCCACCAGAGCCACAGAAATCCTTTCAGTAGCACAGCTTCTATTTAAGATTATGGATAAAATAACTTATTGAAGAGGAGAAAAGCCATTTCAAGCTTTCTGAGCCCTCTCTATAATATATGCTTATGGTTTTAATTTGCAAAGGCAAGCTTGAAAATCTACAATGCAGCACATACATATTTTACTGCCAAGCTTACATTTTTTCCCCTTGATGATTCAGCACTGAAGGAAGCAAGCTGCTGTGATTAACCCTAACCCAGAAAACAGAGCTCAACAGCTACTTCCAGTACCATGGCCTGGCCACTTCCCTTTTCAAGAGCAAAGCCAACAGGAGACTCATGCAATTGATTTTATGGAATAAGCCCAAGGGCCATTCTTAAATCTAGGATATCTAAATCATTCAGTGAGGCAGATTGGTAGGGGTTGTGCAGGTCTTTACAACATAAATTGTCTCATCTTTTTTGATCTATACAGACCAGCATACCCCTTACCAGTTTTCTGGGCTTCTTACAATACTTTTCTTCAAACTAGAAGACATATGTATTCATTTTAGTCTGTTTATAGTAAAAACCTCTGCTTTTCCCGACAAAGCATTTAAGTTCTTTTTTTATATTAATATTATTGTCCGTGTTGTTCTACATAGTTCATCGAGTCAGTCTTTCAATGATAATCTGCCTTGTAACACTAAAGAGACAAAACTTAATATCAGTAGTACCATTGTGCAAAACACTGGAACAGCACCTTCAAATGGCAAAGCACAGCATGCTTCCAGAGCCAGCTCCTAGCTACAGCACAAGGACAAGAACAGGACAACATCCATTATGTAATAGTAAAATGGATCAGAACCATCATGGGGAGGGTGCAGGAAGAGTGGAGATGTAAGGGAACTAGTGGCAGAGGAATGAGAGCTGAGTATCCTGGATGGGGGAAAACAGTAGAGCAGAAAGCCCAGAAGAGAAGGCAGCTACACACTTAAGGGCAGAAGTGGAGCAGATCCCTAGCCACAGAGAAGGAATTCCAGGAAAACTGGAGGAAAGAGTTGGAGGAGAGTGCTTGCGAAAAAGCAGTCGTGTGGTTAACTCCTTTGTCTGGATACATCAAAGCTTTTGTGAGTAGAGGACTGAATTCCAGTTATTAATCTTCCACTCTAGCAATTGCAGTAACTGCCCGGGGGATTGATGCCCTTGCAGAGGGCAGAAGCAGTGTGCAGGAGCAACATGCAGCCCTGGTTTAGCTCTGCTTCCTCACATGAAGAAGCCTGAAAGCGCCTGAAAGAGATTAATGCCTCATCTGCCTTCACTTTGCAGAGCAAGATCACAGCAGGAAGACTCAAGCCAGCGTTAGTTACTAATCATCCTTCTTTCTAACCCACCTGCTGCATGGCATTCAGTTAAACACATATTTTTATCGAATTACTGAAGGTGTTCCCACAGCAATGACACTGCAGTCAGCTCTTCTTGGACTGTTTCTCTCACAAGACTGCTCTGGGGCCAGCAAGAAGGGGCTGAAGCCTTCTTATGGATGATGTGAGCTCACAACCTGCATACCACAGATCAAAGTCTGTGCAGATGCATACCAAGACCTGTCATGTGGCAAGGAGAGAAAGACAGTCTCAGTGGGGACCAGTAATTCTCCCCTGTTCCTAGTTGTTTGAGGACAACTCAAACAGGTCTGGAGCCGTAGGTGCCAAAAAGAACAGACAAAGAGTATTTCTGTCTGCCTGTCTCTCCCTGCCTTGATGCTTCTAGTGACCACATCCCTGGTGTCATCCCAGCTGTGCCTCTGGCTGGTAAGTGCTGCTCCAGGGAGTCCTTTAGGAGTTGAAAATACTGAACAGAAACATAGTCCTCAAAACAAAATATACTAAAGGCCTCTTCTGGCCTCAGTTGAGATCTCTTCCAAGTTACAAGGGAAAAATTACCCATTGGGAAAATAAAATGCAACAAAGACAATGACAACAAACTGGGCCAGTAGTTGCCAAATTTGCTGAAGGCTTACTGAGCTACATGGGGGGCTAGGCTGATGCTGAACAAGCATTTCCTGTGCACCAGAATGATCTGGAGACATATGGAGATTATCTCTCAGTGCCTGGTCAGTGAAGGAAGGAGAAATCAGTTCAAATCTGGGAGATGATGGTGTTAAAACAACAGTTGGGGTTAGAAGGTGGAATAGGCCAAGAAATACCTTCAAATATCATCCAAAGGATCAAATTTTTTGTCAGGATGTCTGGAGAAGAATGAAAACTTATTAACCTGGCAATCTGGAATTGTGATGCCTCCATAGCTTTACATACACTCTATACAGCTCAGTTGCCATTGTCTAAGGATATGGTATGCTCCAAGAGCTTTGATTAACAACCTACCACAGTCAGAAGCTTGTCTTTGGGTAAGCCAAACTCTGCTGAATGCCACCGGACAGAGGATCACATCTGAAAAACTGGGGGTTTTATCTTTTGTGCTACAACCTTTGCCAAAACATAATTCCGTCCTTTTTAAGCAGTCTATCCAGCTCCCTAGAATAACTCTGTCTCTTCTTCAGTTTAGTTGTATGAGAACTATTTCAATTAACATCACATTTCATTCTTCTGTAACTAGTTGTGTTTTAACAATTTGTGATGTTTTCATGTTACAAAAGATTGACAGTTAATTCAACAACCTTGACGTAAATCTGTATCTTAATCTCATCTCCTAGATAAGGGTGTCCTTTTATAACTCTATAAAACTGGGGTGCCAATTAAAACAATGGAGTTACAAATGGATAAATTAAGGGATTGGCATTTCAGTTTTATTTCTGCAGTGGGCAGAGCAACCCTAAGTCCCTAAACTCTATAGACCTGTGACAGCTGCATCGAACTGAGAGGGTGATTCTGTCCAAACAAGATTCAGAAGCCCATGAAAGCCCAGCAAAGATCTTAATAAAAGCTCAGGAAAGAGACCAAGACACAGCCTACTGGCCTCAAACACTATGCTCATGACATGAAAGGTGACTTCTTCATGGTAGCTCCGTTCACAGCCCCACCTCATGCAATAACACTTGTGACATTTATCCAATGTTTGGTCTAGACTTGAGAAGGGAATGGCTCTCACATGGTGTCAGCAGCCCAAAGGGGACCATGGTAGTTATCAGCCAGTCAGCATCCTCAAACACCGTGAGTGTGTGAAGGGGAAGACAATGTCTAGAAATGTTACAGGGGATCAACAATTAGTGTTACTGTGTCTTGCTAAAATCCTAGCTGTGCCTTAGGGCAGTGGGATTTAGTCCAAGGTTTGAATTCCATGTATTCACAACCCCACACTTTAAAGATGTCTGAACAAGTGTTCTGAAAAAAACTTTGCCTTCAGATTAAAATCATGCATAAACAATTTCAGCAGTAAAAGGATATACCTGTGTATTATTTTTTCAATATAAACTTACTTTGCCCATGTAAGTAGCCATTTCTTATCTCATTTTCCACTTCAAATGTAGCTGAAGGTCAGTGTTGCTAAAATAATAATTGTGCAGAAATACTAGAGCCAGTGGCAGGAATCCAGAGCAGTTCACATGATTCAGTGATGACAACTGGCTTTACAAGAGCTGGAATTTCTCATCTTGTGAGTGAGCATGATGTAAATGCTAGTTCTGCATTTTTTTGTTTTGGCAAGACTTGGACACATCCACCTTGGGTCCAGCAGGCTAGATTCCTACAGCTTGGGCTTTCCCACACATGACAGCACATTCCTGTGGTCATGCTCCATGTCAGCATCTGCCCATGCCAGCCACAGCAGGATGAGGGACTCAGCTGGCACATCTGGGGCAGAGAGCAGACCCCAGCCCACTGCCAGGTCACTGAGTGCAATCACACACACAGCTGGAGAGGTTCTGCTTCTGTGTGTGCACAGACATAAGTTTCACCAGGAAACCATCATGAGAAACATTCACAGCAGGTGAACAAATATGTACAGGTTCCATGAAGCCAGGGCTACTATGAAGGTCATGGAAGCAAAAATTTTTTCCTTTTTCCCTTTCACTTAGCAAAAAACCTGGCACACTGTGGATTTGGGAACTGCAGAGAAGAAGAGGTGAAAGGTATAACACTTATATATGAAGCCACTTTTTCTGGAAGTCTGACTTTCCAGAAGACAATCAGCTTTATTCAATACTATAGCTTAGAGGAGCCAGCATCACAGAATCTATTCTGGGCTCCAGAAGAAATAGTGTACCCGTCCTCTGCGCTGGTGGTCTCTCTTCCTTGTACTTCCTCACTCTCTCCCATGTTCAGTGGTTAAGGTCAGTGACCTTCAGGACGGGGCAATGTCTGGCTCTGAGGGGCAACGTCTGGCTCTGAAGCAGAGCAAGCCAAAACGATGGGAAACACCAAGGTGCTTGGGAGAGAAGACCCAAAAGTGGTAGGTGTGCCAACCAGGCCAATTCCAGGAGCTGCACTCCATCTGCTTTTCTACCTCCACAGCGTCAGGTCAAACAGACCCCTGCCTGGAGAACAGGAAGCTCAGGGGTGGACCTTATTGCTCTCTACAAGTACCTGAAAGAAGGTTGTAATGGGGTGGAGGTCACTCTCTTCTCCCAGGTAACAAGTAGGACAAGAGAAAATGGTCTCACGTTGTGCTAGGTTTAGGCTGGATATTAGTAAAAAAATCTTTACATGAAGGGTTTTCAAGCATTGGTACAGGAAAGGGATTGAGTAATCATCCCTGGACGTATGTAAAAGATGCATAGATGCGGTGCTTAGGGACATGGTTTAGTGCTGAACCCGGTGGTGCTGGATCAACGGTTGAAGGTCTTAGCGGTCTTTTCCAACCTTAACGATTCCATGGCTCTCCCATCTGACAAGCTGTGCCACGTGCCCGAAACACCCTTCAAATGCTCGGGCAGGGATCGGGAGTGTGACAAAAAGTTCGGGCATCCCTGCTGCATTTAACCGCAGCCCAGCCCCGGTGCCTCGCCGAAGCCTGTGCGAGCCCAGGAGCCCACACGGTGGCACCACAGACGGCGGCGCGGCCCCGGCCGGTCACGGTGGCGCTGCCCGGGGCCACTCGGTGTCCGCTGCCACCCGGCGCACCCTGTGAGCCCCGGGGATTCGCAAGCCCTCTTGAGCACCGGTGTACCCCTGTCCCAGCACTCCCTGAATACAGCTGATCAGGAAAGGAAATGCTTTATTGCAGTTATTAAATGTTTCATCGTTGCTATCCCCGGAAGGGTTCAAGGCCAAGATGGATGGGTTCTGCTCTAGCAGAAGGTGTCCCTGCCTCTGGCAGGGGGTTTAGAACAAGAGGACCTTTAAGGTGCCTTCCAACCTAAACCATTCAGTGATTCTGATGTGCAGCCTTAGCCTGACCCTGGTGACATAACTGCAGAGCTGGCTTGAAGGAAAGTCACCTATTTGAAGGCATGTGACTTCAGACTTCTCCTATGGGCTTTTTGGTTTTGTTGTCAGTTATGATAGAGTTCTTCATTTAACTAATTACCACTGGAATACATCAGTCAGCAGCAGAGGCACACACAACTTGGATAAAAGAGGAACCTGTGTTATTAGCTTCCTCTGCCAAAGGTTGGCCACCTCTCAGGGGAAACATGCTAAACCGTGCTTTTCTCACCCAAACTGTAGGCTAAGAGTCCGGTTACACTCATCAGGGTCTGGAAGTGCTGCCTCGCAAGGGGGCAATGTAGCATCCTATAACTGGGGTAGACAGTGGCTGACTTCCCACGTATACAGGACATACCCAAGAAGAAGAGGTCTGCCCTCTCTAAGTGCCACAGTTCCCAACTACTGCTCAAAAAGCTCCCCACAGAGTGTATGGTGCCTGTGTCATATTGCAGAGCTGCATGACAGTAATCATTTCCTTATTTTTCTAAACAGAAGAGCACAAAGCGTTTTGAAATGATTTTGATATTGTAAATCATGTTTCATTTTGGCTTCATATTAAAAAAAAAATTAAATGAGTCACTGCAGAACAAATAGCACCGAGAAGACCAGGCAGCCTGCAGAAAACAGCTCTAGCCTTGCTGGAAGTCAGACAGTGGCACTGGTTCCTGCTGACCTCTCTTGCAACAGCAGCTCCAGGCTGGTTTCCTTTTGCAAGGCACCACACGTCTGACCATTGACATGCCCCGAGATCTACAAAAGCAATCCCAAAACAGGGGAGAAAAATTTCACTGCTACAGCTGAAGACTTAACCTACTGCCCTGACTGTTGAGAGATCCCTGCAAGGTCTGTTTGGGAACATCGCCACAGTCCCCTTTCTTTTCATGTGGTCTGACATGAACTTACTCCCCCTTTAGAAAAGGAAAACCCTTGACAAATGCAGCAGGTCTTTCAATGTCCAAGATGCTACTTTATTGCCTGATCCAACCACCCTCCAGTGTGAAATGTGCCCCTTTCTCACATGGCACACAATGTGCTGACATTGACAACTCCCTTTCCCTACGTTTACCCATTCCTCTAGTACCATATTCAGCTGTCCAGTCCCACCAGATCCAAAGTAGTTTTCCATTGCTTGCCCTTCTGCAAGCCCTCCCCTAAAGACAGCATAGTTACCAACACACACAAAGTGCTCTACCACAGCAGTTACCCCTCAACGATCCATACATCTGTGGTTGCTAGTACTAATATCCCAAGGCAAAACTTTGATCAGCTGGAACTGGAGGAGAATCATACCTCACAGAGAAAGGGCCCGCTGCAAACCACACAGCCTCTTCCTGTAACTAGCTGTAAATAGTCTACAACACTTCTCTTTGTGCAGCTTTATCCAAAAATAAAATCCCTTTAGTCTGCGGTAGACCTCACTTTGATGTTCATGGGAACAGCACTCTCAAATTATATGCAGTGTATAGCACATGGACTGCATTGTGTAGCAGTTCAATATCAGTGACAGTCTGTGGCTCACATTTAAGCACTGAAATATAGCTGAATTTCTCTGGGTAACGTTAAGGTCAGTTTCAGGCTAACTTATCTCTTTCTGTAATCCCATAAAATAAATATTTTTCTAACTCATTTTGAGTTTAAACTTTCTGAAAATAGTCTTCCTGGAATAGACCTTGTCACTACACTGAAATTAATGTCTCCACTGAATATACAGAAATGAAATTTTAATTAAACACACTTAATAAAAACTACCATGTATTTTTAAAAGACACTGTTAATATTTTTTATCAGCCAACTGGTTACTGAATCAAAAGGTTTCAATTTATTCAGCATGTTCCTATCTAACCTTTATTCTAAAGGGTAAATCTGCTTTTCCAGCCAATCAACTCATTCAAATTCCATATTGCTTATAGCAAACTAAAACACACCCTTGCAGCTGTCAGATCCTAATAAATCTCATATTTTGGACTTGAAATAAATGACCTAAAGCTAAATGTAAGGAAAAGCTTTTTTTCTTAAGCCAAAAAGCATACAGAAGGTCAAAAGTTCATCTTCTTGCAATCTGAACCACATTCCTAGAAGGCAAGGCCAGAGATGAAGCAAATCTTCTGCATTACCCATAATAGTGAAGGGGCTCCTAATAGCTGGGAACTCCACCAAGTGACAGAAAGACACATCTAGGGACAACCTTAAAGACAGTGATGGGGAATCATGTTCCCTTACATCACAGCCTTGTTTTTCTGTTGCAGAGCCACACACCTCCTGCCTTCCCATCCTCAATTCCCAAGCACAACCCCAGTTTCATCACTAGAAGTGTGCAGATTTCGAAGGACCTGATCCCCCTCATCTCTAGAGAAGAGTGACAACTCCCATCTTCCTCTTCTTGAAGCTGGAACCCTTTACTCTGCTCATCTCCAGAGAAGAAAGAAGGGGGACTTTTGGGGTGATTAGTCTTACCTAGGGTCTCCTGGCCGGTTTCACAGTGGGGCGCTGGCTTGGTGACCCTAAGCAGCCCGCCGAGGAGAAGCAGGAGCCTCAGGACCATGCTGGAACGCCTTAGGCAGGCAGCACAGTGATGTGGCACTCACCGCCTGATGGAGTGACTCCTCGCTTGGAACCTCAGCGCGGCTCTGGCTCTCCAAACTGCAGAGGAAATCAGTGCACTGCAAGGGCATGCCCACGTCTCACAGTGTGCAGTCCAGGCGTCAGATTTCAGCTAGCATTTGAGCTTGGAAAGCAAAAGGCTTTGAGACAGAGAGGGAGGAGGAATGAGCTCCCCCCTCTCCTCTGCCTCCAGACCGTTTCCCTGTTCCAACTTGGTTTACAATTTCATAAACAGTTTGAGCAGAGGGGGGTCCCTGCAGGGTTGTGCCCGAATGCTCCTCAGCTGTGGGTCCAACGCCTTTGGTCTTCATGCAGCAGTTTTCCTAAGGGACAGAGGAGCTAAAAGTGTGTCTCACTGAAGTCAAGAGCAACTGCTGGAGAGAGCAGGGGGAAACAGAGAGAAAAGCAAACAATTTAAAGCAACTTTCCTCCCAAAGAATGCTACTTCGTCACACGCTTAACTGCAAGTTTAAAACATAACACAACAGTGAAGGGACTCGCTAAACTGCATCCCCTTGAGCACAGCAAGAATGGGAACCCACACAATAGCCACCAGGATCCCTCTCTGTGTGCTCCTCCTAGGCATTTTACTTAAGATAAAATCCAGTTTGCAGAAGCAACCTTGGAGGGATGCCACAGTTTTCTGTCTATTCTTAAAAAAAGAACAACTTCACAAGAATGTAGATAAGATCCCAGTACAGCATTCTAACCTTTAACTGGATGTTAAATCTATATTAAGTTGATTGCAAATTGATTCTTTTATTATCTTGTTTGTTTAGAGGGATTTTTGTTGGGTGTTTTTTAGAGAAACATACATTGAATGTTTTTTTTCTATGCAGCAGGTATGATGGAGAAGCTTGCCTTAGGTGGGATATGAACTCCTCATTTCTTACCTACAGATCAAAAAATATCCTGTATCACAAGGAGAAAAACAGAAACAAAAACAAAACAACAGACTTTTTCTTCAAAAATCTAGACCAAAGCAGACCAAAACATCCTATCCTTGCAGGCAATGCATGTTCCTTTGAGGATAGATACCTGCGTACCTGAGAGTAGAGAATCTGTCCTTTCAGACAGAGCAGGCTGGCCCCTGCTGATCAGTATCACAGAACAGTAAGGAGCTATGGTGCTGTATGATAATGTAATCAAATAAGCCCCCCATAGGGAAAACACTAAAGAGGCCAACAGGGCAGAAAAATCTAAAAAAGCAAAATGTTTCATCTCATTTGGAAGAGATGCATCGGGAAGCTCAGCAGTAAAGTACCTCCTCTACTTCCAGGCTCTGCAAGGAAGGGTGGGTTTTTGTTTCCAGGATTTCCTTCTAAATCAAGAGACTGCAGAGTCTGCCCTGGGACTAAACAGTACCAAAGCCTATCAGGTTTAAAAAACAAACTTCTAAGGACAAGAATACTATTTAGCTGCATTTTTTTTTTCCCTGATCACACAGTAGCATGTCCGGACTCTCAAAAAAAATAAAGTACCAACACAGCCCTGGAAGTGCCTGAAGTATTCCTGCCAAAGGGAATACTTCACACCTTCTTCCCAGCTCCCCAGCAGCCTGCTCTGAATACCAATCTGCCATATTTGTACCTGATGTGCTCTGGTACAGCTGATGGCGAGCCCAAGCTTGCTGTGTGCCTGGGCTGTCATTTTGTGTTACCGGGAAAAGAAGAGGCTGCCTAGATCTAACCAAAGTGATGTGGCTAAATTCCTTACAGCAAAAAAAAAAGCTGTGGAAATAATACCTACAAACACAAGTCGACCTTCAGCCTTGATGTCTTTATCATATTTTTCTGCAGCCACATATATTAAAACACCAGCAAATATAAGTCCTCTTTGCCAGGATTGCCCAAAACATTTTGCAAACCTGCTTTCACTAGCACTATTAGCCCTACTGTGATACTCCACATTCATCCTGTGCCCCATATTTAATCTCAAATACTAATGAGACAAAAATCACATCACACTGGGAATACTGATTTGGTGTCATTTGGAAATGTTCATTTATTATTTCCCTGAATTAAAAGATTGTGGCACACCTTATTTATTGTTCTCAATTTCTTATATCCATCTAATATTTGTAGCTTGTCTATGGATCGATTTGCACACACACCCCAGTTCAATTGGCCTTCAGATCATTTATCATATTGGACACAATCAAATGGAGGGAGTATAAAGACTATTCAGTATAACAAAATAAACAACTAACAAGGAAAGTGATAAATTAATCTCAGACACTCAGGAAGGAGCAGGTGATGAAGGAGACATTAACAGGGATCAGAACATGTTGGTCACTGCCTGATGGGCCATTAAAGAAACAATTTGGTCACAGTCTTGAAAAGGATCAGGCTGAACTTTGTCACTGATGATAAACATTAAATGTGATTATCTTTAATATTATAGAATATTAGCAGCGACTTCAGGGACCATAAAAACTTATGATGCCTTCTCAGGGGAGGGAGCAAAGTGAAGGACCAGAATGGATCAGGGAGGCTCAGGAGCTGGAAAATCAGAGAGGAGGGGAATAAAGGGAGCGGCTGCTTGCAGGTAGGCTGCTGGGCTGTATGACCTTCTGACCAAGTCCTGTGCCTGATCACTGCAATCTAGTCTATTTTCATATTAAATATGAAATTATCTTTTCCCCCCTACTATGTAATCTCCCTCTCTGACCTAGGTGTGTGTGCTGAAAGGTCAAAGTGTCAGCAACTGAAGAGACCTAGGCATAAGCTGCAAGGTCTAAATGTCGGCCACTGGCGAGACCCGGCTGCGTTAAGATTTCCCAAGGGAATATAATCCTGTGTTCATGTGTGTGCGTGTTTAGTTTGCCAGCAAACTTCAGTCTGGATTAGCAGGCAAGTAGGAGATTTATCTGAAAAGACTCCAGGTGTGAATCAGGGGCTGCGTAAAGGGCTCAGGTTGCAGACATGACCTGAGAGCTTGTGCTGGTATTTGAGGAATCTGTGAATGTGAACATACGTGTGAACCCACAGAATGGGAGCATGTGGGTTTTCATTAGGGAACCTCAATCCTGAACAGTCAGAGAGGAGCGACAGGACTGGACTCTGTACTTAGGCTTATGTGAATGCTGGTGGTAAACCAGCACTTCTGGCACAATGCATGTGTTCACACACGTGTGCCACTGTAGGATTCATCCTTCCTGCTGTCTGAACCTGCAATTGGGAGTACCACAGCTGCACCCACAGGTCCTGATTGCTTAGATCTGACATCCACAAACATCACATCCTTAACAAGCTCCACTGCACCAACTAAATAAAACCCCCAAGAGCGGCCAGGCTCCAAGCTTCTTTGTTTCTGAGCTTCCACCGACCTTTTACATTCAATCAGGATGTCTATTTGGTACCAGGATAAAAAATTTACAACACAAGTGTGACAGATGGGGGGCTAAGAATGACATTAAGATAATTAGCAGCAAAGGTAGATTTATCTGTTTGTCACTACCATCTATGAGTGTTTCCATGCTTGCATGCCCTAACACGTGGAAAACAGAGGGTCTGAAAGGGTTCACTTACACTTAGCTCAGATTGCCTGCTCTTTTCCTGCTTTCCAAGGCTTTACAGTGTGTCTTTTTGTGAAGGTCTGGCATGGTTGCAATCTCTGGGTTCCCCTGTAGACCAGCACCTTTCTGAGGGGCACAGTAGTTCAGCTACTGCTCTTCTCACTCATACAGTATTTCCAGTCATCCAGCATTTTTCAGCCCATCATACATCACTTGCCCTTCTGGTATTTTTGTTGTGTGTTAACACTAACTATATCAAATGGAAATATAGCAGGTATATTGCAACAGTTGCATGCAACAATTGTATGACCAAACCTAAAATCATTAAAAGCAGCTAGGGAAGGAATGGTAAAGAATAGAGGGATTGCTCAACTTCTCTATTTTTATTTCTGGGGTTTAGTAAATATTCTGGTCTTTCCAGGGAGTTAACAACAAGTTTTGGCTTAGGCTTAAGTATGATAATTTCACCCTAGTTCTAAAAGAATCTTAAAACTGAACAAACAAATCCCGGAGTTTTAAGCAGATGTAACATCATCTGGGTTTCATAATTTGCACTTGAATCACTACAATAAATTTAAATAATTTCTCTAGCTCCTATTGCTGACTATATCTCTCCTGATTTGACCTTTCTGTTAGCCTACAGTCCACACTACAGCAGCAATCCAGAAATCCTCAGACAGGACTAAATACCAAAATTGGTTTATGTCCTTGGCAGGTACTCAAAGTGGGATTAAATACAGTACATTTAACTTGGTTGCATTCTCATGATTCTTACTATTGTCAGAGAAATTTAGCAGAGGGATATATTACACTCAGACTGGGTTTCATTACCTGGTTCTTTTTTATTTTGACTCAGCTGATAGGAAGGTTGAACAATAAACAGAAGCAGTGCCATCTAGGTAACTTTTCTGAAGGACAAACAGACAGAGACCAGATGAAAATTCTACTTCATGGCTTGTTGTACTTGGAGTTAGTGAAGCTGGCAGAATGGTGTTTGGCAGCACATCACATCTGCTCTGGTACAAAGTCAGAAGGTTTTAGGACTTCACAGTATTTTAAATTAATCCAGGAGATATTTTCATTTGCACATTAGAAACCAATCCTTATTCTGTGTTTTTTTGTTTCTTTCTATTTTTTTCACCCTTTTGAGTTTCTGCAAAATGGGGAAGAGAAGAGAAGCTGCTCTCAGGACAAATAGGGAGTAAATTAGCAACATCCTGCAAAGCAATAGCAATACTTTAAAAAACCCAATCATCTTCTACCTATTTTTGCAAGACTTTATTTTCCTATGCCCTGACTGTGTTTCATGCAACAGCAGAGATCTGAAAAAGGCCCACGAGGGCTTCTCTTTTAGCTTCTAGCTGCTAAGTTAAAAAAGGAAAACAGACTTGTTCTCCAAACAAATATCTCTAATTCAAATTAACATGCAAGTGGGTAAGAGAAATGGCTAAATTACTCTAAAGATACACAGACTATTCTGAGCTGTGCACTTAAGAGAAGCAGATATTTTGAGACGTTTCTCTGCCTTCTGGGACCATTGACATTACTTCTGGGGAGCTGTTAACTTTCTCACTGAGAGTTTTTTCAGCAGTGCCTTTTATCTCAACTTTCAATTCGTTCTCCTTACAAATTACAGAATTAAACCAGCTTTAGAAACTGCCACACAGAAACCTTGAGTGCTGAAAATTTGATAGACACTGTAGAGAAAAAGACAATAAACCCAAGAGTTTTCCTGTTTTCCTACACTGTACCCTGAAAGTTTAACCTAGAATGTGTCAGACTGCAACTGTCTACATGTCTCTAATACTTCAAAAATTTCCTGTAGCCTCTCTCTATCAGTTATTTCTGATTATTATTGACCAAGTACATATTCATACCAGTTCACTAAGGGAAGAGGAAAAATGCTCCAGCACACCACCTGAGAGTGAACCAGTCTAGTCATACTACAAACATTAAATGTCTTGCAGTGGCTTCAGAATTGATCTTTAATTTATTTT
>WEIV01004028.1:6598-19181 GCA_013390005.1 Calyptomena viridis
GCCACCGGGCGGGAAGAGGGCGGTGAGAGGCCGCGCGCGCAGCGCCGCCTGCCGCCCGTCACGGGGCACGCGCGGGAGGCGCGTCCTTGAGGCCCGCCCTGACGTGCTCGTGTTTTACCTCTTCTTTTGTTTGTTTGTTTATTTTAACCAGCCGGATGGCGCCATTGAATAAAATGGAGCGGACAAAAACACGTTAAGGGTGGTCTGAAACCAACACACAGCCAGAGCATTCCCCTGGAACCACAGCTGGAAGACATTCCTTGTTTCAGCAGTTGAACGTGATTGCAGCAGTCAAGACAGTCTCTGAAACATTAGGCCATGCTCTCGGGCGATGGTGGGGCAGGTGGCCCAGCAGGTTTTCTCTGCCCATGCTCCCTGGGGACAGCCAGGTTCAGCTACCCCTGCTAAGCTGCCAGCCCAGAAGCCCTCTCATGGCCTTATCACTGGGTTCAATTTGCTCTAACACAAGAGGTTCCCTAACACCTCCCACATTTTGCAGTACCAGATCAAAACTAGTTAGCTGACAGACCATGGGGTGAAAGAAGTCCCAGACAGAAGGGGAACACACAGTGGTATCTCAAGCTATCATCTTAGGGTGGTTTTCCATTACTGGGTAAAGTAGAATGAATGACTCCTAAAATACATAATGGTCTAACATTTTTAATGGGCTTCAGAATGTCTGTGGTATTTCACAAAAATGCTAGTCATATCTATGATTCTAAAGACAATGGATGGAAACACTGTGAGAGACATAACTATGCCTGTTAGAAGATTATTCTCATTTTCTCATGATTTTCATAAGCTTTAACAGTTTGGGCTAAATTTTTTTATGCTAGGTGTCTGACCAAGATTTTAAAGTTCCAGTCAAAATAGTTTTCCACTGATCCTGAGTTAGAGAAAATATAGTGCTTTTTCAGTGTTAAAATTTGCTTGGATGAGATGAAATTCCTTAATTTTGCTCTTACAAATCTGTATATTGAAAGGAGATTAATGTGGCAATGGCAGGAAGGCTAGGAAGTAAGAGGATGAAAATTGTCTTAATTAAATTTTGTTCATTTCATAACATGTGCCATAGCGCAGTCTTTAATTATATCAACTGGTTTTTCAGCAAAAGGGAAGAATTCACATTGAATAGCAGATCAGTTTACTTCTAGAAGCATAACAGCAAACCTTTTGAGTCCTGTGACTGCCTTCCACAACACCTGTATGACTGAGAGCAGCAGAGCTTAAGCATGGAGGGCATGGGAGGTGATACCAAACTCTCTGAGGTCCAAACAGTCTGTCATGGGTTGTGGCTGAGTATCAGAAAGCGATATGATCCATGAGTATCCCATACAGGCCAGTCTGCAGCATCTGCTGTCTCATTCCACCCTCAAATGAGCAAATTTGGGCTGTAAGCAGATGTTCTCCTTACAAACATCTAACCCAGTGAGAAATGCTAGCTGGCCCTCTTCCAAAACTTACTACTTCCACAGCTTTGCTANAGGGCGGTGAGAGGCCGCGCGCGCAGCGCCGCCTGCCGCCCGTCACGGGGCACGCGCGGGAGGCGCGTCCTTGAGGCCCCCCCTGACGTGCTCGTGTTTTACCTCTTCTTTTGTTTGTTTGTTTATTTTAACCAGCCGGATGGCGCCATTGAATAATATGGAGCGGACAAAAACACGTTAAGGGTGGTCTGAAACGACGTGTGTTGTACAGCTGGCCTGTTACAGGAATCACAGGACGTGGAGATATAAAATCCTCGCAGCCTGTGGTAGTGAAGGGCCTGGGCACATCTGGTGTTGCTTGAAACAGTTGTTCAATTGCGACGACTGTTCTAGCGACTTTAATTACTTACAGCTTGTTTTAATTATTACTTATATTGTAAATCACTTTCCTTCAGCTGCAGCGGTTCTGGGAAATCGCTTTGCAACAGTAGTGGGTTCGTGTCTGCCGTACTAATTGCAGAGTTTAAATTCAAACAAATGAAAATCTGCAGGCTGAGATGTTTAGGCAGTCCCCGTGAAGATTTTCCGTGCCTTTTGCAAGGTGTCCCCTGCCCTGAAACCTGAGGTTCTCTTCCACACTTAAGGTTCATAAAAAGCACAAAGCTGCTCATTCTTTATCTCTTCAGCATCATATTTTCAACTCACCAGCTTGCAATGAAATCTGTTGGTATGCTTCCTCATATGCTGTGAGGGCTATTCTGTCTCCCTGCTTTTCCCTTCCTTTGGCCAGTCCTCAAAGTATGTCCCCACAGTTCTTTTCCTCTTGTCACACTCAGCTGCTGAGGGTGTCGGCCCCTCCTGCGCCTTCACAGCCTGAAATAAAACTGAGCTCTGCTCTGTTTTTTAACCTCTGCCAAGCCAATGGTTGCTGCAACATTTGCAAAGCCCTTTTTGCCATGTGGGTTTTCTCCAAGCGACATGTGTGAACAACAGAATGGGTGTCAGAGCTGACTTCTGCTGGCAGAAGAGGACAGGGGTGAAGGGTTTTCAGAGGGACACTGAAGAGGGCTTGGGACGTGTACCTTACGTCTTCTGTTCAGCACGTGTGAGGCAGCAACGCTCCCAACTCCCCATTACACCTGAAAGTAGACTGGCAGCAAACATCCAGGTCTCACCCCCAGATAGAACCAACACACAGCCAGAGCATTCCCCTGGAACCACAGCTGGAAGACATTCCTTGTTTCAGCAGTTGAACGTGATTGCAGCAGTCAAGACAGTCTCTGAAACATTAGGCCATGCTCTCGGGCGATGGTGGGGCAGGTGGCCCAGCAGGTTTTCTCTGCCCATGCTCCCTGGGGACAGCCAGGTTCAGCTACCCCTGCTAAGCTGCCAGCCCAGAAGCCCTCTCATGGCCTTATCACTGGGTTCAATTTGCTCTATAATAAGAGGTTCCCTAACACCTCCCACATTTTGCAGTACCAGATCAAAACTAGTTAGCTGACAGACCATGGGGTGAAAGAAGTCCCAGACAGAAGGGGAACACACAGTGGTATCTCAAGCTATGTCATCTTAGGGTGGTTTTCCATTACTGGGTAAAGTAGAATGAATGACTCCTAAAATACATAATGGTCTAACATTTTTAATGGGCTTCAGAATGTCTGTGGTATTTCACAAAAATGCTAGTCATATCTATGATTCTAAAGACAATGGATGGAAACACTGTGAGAGACATAACTATGCCTGTTAGAAGATTATTCTCATTTTCTCA
Source organism: Calyptomena viridis (assembly GCA_013390005.1). Classification (NCBI taxonomy): domain Eukaryota; kingdom Metazoa; phylum Chordata; class Aves; order Passeriformes; family Eurylaimidae; genus Calyptomena; species Calyptomena viridis. The sequence continues at coordinate 9,791 of WEIV01004028.1, forward strand.
TGATTTTCATAAGCTTTAACAGTTTGGGCTAAATTTTTTTATGCTAGGTGTCTGACCAAGATTTTAAAGTTCCAGTCAAAATAGTTTTCCACTGATCCTGAGTTAGAGAAAATATAGTGCTTTTTCAGTGTTAAAATTTGCTTGGATGAGATGAAATTCCTTAATTTTGCTCTTACAAATCTGTATATTGAAAGGACATTAATGTGGCAATGGCAGGAAGGCTAGGAAGTAAGAGGATGAAAATTGTCTTAATTAAATTTTGTTCATTTCATAACATGTGCCATAGCGCAGTCTTTAATTATATCAACTGGTTTTTCAGCAAAAGGGAAGAATTCACATTGAATAGCAGATCAGTTTACTTCTAGAAGCATAACAGCAAACCTTTTGAGTCCTGTGACTGCCTTCCACAACACCTGTATGACTGAGAGCAGCAGAGCTTAAGCATGGAGGGCATGGGAGGTGATACCAAACTCTCTGAGGTCCAAACAGTCTGTCATGGGTTGTGGCTGAGTATCAGAAAGCAATATGATCCATGAGTATCCCATACAGGCCAGTCTGCAGCATCTGCTGTCTCATTCCACCCTCAAATGAGCAAATTTGGGCTGTAAGCAGATGTTCTCCTTACAAACATCTAACCCAGTGAGAAATGCTAGCTGGCCCTCTTCTAAAACTTACTACTTCCACAGCTTTGCTAGGCAGAGCTGCTGAAGTAAGCATTTGCAACATTACCATTGAGGTGAGTAGCTTAAATACTAGGTTTTTGATAACTAGGCATTTCACTGAAAGAACAAGGCATTCATATGCCTGGCTCAGCCAACAGATCAGAGGGGCAGTGGTCTTCAACTGGACATAGCAGTGTCCAGCAAGTGGTGGGTATCTATTCCACCAGCACAGCTGGGGCCTGCCTAGGGGAGAACATCTGTCCACAGGAATTACATTGACTGTTCCAGTTCACTGAGATAGTTTTGTCTGGTCCAAATTAGGGAGCATTCACATGAACTGTCATTAAAACTGTGGGGATAGTTAACTGCAGAGCAGCACAGCTGGATGTGAAGGAGAACTTCAGCCTAAAGAATAATGAAACCTTCTTTGAACGTGCAATGACATATTAAGGGGTTACCACTCTAAAGAGAGAGCCTGGCTAACAATGGTTGCCCCAAATACCTCCTCTTTTAGCTACTTTGGCCTTATTGTCCCTGACATTGTTTCTCATCGGTGAGACTGGGTTCTGTCTGTATCTGTTCTGTTTACAGAACTTCTAAAAGATTTTGCTGCCGAATTTGGGTCAGTATTTAACTATGTACCACAAAAGGGTCAAAGAGGAAGTTGGCCATTTATCGCAGAATTTTTTCTGCCAAATGACAGTGTTCCCCAGTCATGTTCTGCCTCTCCATCTGATTTTGCACAGTGTTTGAGAGCCTCTGCTATAAAAATCCAAGGGACATAAAACATTTCTAGCCTATCAGTAAGAAAAGATTGGGGATGTAACAAGAGTCCCACACAGTAAGCCCCGTGACTTCAGGACATCCTGCGCTATTGCTTCTGTTCTTCTTCATGATCTTTCTGCTGGCTGCCCAATAAAGCCTCTTGTAAGCATCTGAACTTCAGAGCAGATAGACAAGTACATTCAGCACCAAGAGTATATTTTCTGAATGTATATTCATCTGAAGACTGAAAGAAAAACAAAATTGATCCAGTATGTTGTAGTAAGTTTGTCCTTAAGGTAAAAATGAGGTCTCAAAACACGGCTCTTGACATTCCCTACGACTTGCAGAAAAGAATAAAATATGTATTCCTTTAGAGGATTTGGACAAAAGATCCACAAAAAAGGATAGTTGCTCCATATTTCAGTTGTCTCATTTCTGAGTGTCCTGCCACACAAACACTCGTCACTGGGGTTTTCACTGATGTCTCCAGTTCTCTCCAGTGACGTTGCCTCCAAGCCAAATGGTGCATCTGAAGATTCTGTCTGTCTTCAGGAGCAAGTTCCTAATCATACCGAGTTCACAAATGACTCAGGTTTGGAGAGTTCACCAGTGACCAAGAAGACATAGATACTATGTAAAATGAAAGTTAACATGAACTGAAAATTTGTTCTTACAGGAAGAGGGTCAGACCGAACTCCTAAGGCAAATTTTCTGTTCGTCTAAGTAATTTATATTTGGTTTTCTGCAGCAGACCTTTGAAAGATTATAGCACAGGATAGCATAAAAGGTATTGTATACTTTTGTGATGCAAATGGAAAAGCATATGACTCATAATCTTACTGCCACCAATGAAAATGTTAATTTTGATTATTGGACTGAAGAAGGAAGAGAGGAGACAGGGAAGCCCCAACTCTCCACCTTCTTCCCAAGAACAACTCAAGTCCCTCTCCTCTATGTCTACATTAAAGCCCAGTATCTGTGAAAAAAATCCCGGTTTTCTTGGCTTGTGACCCGTGGTGTCAGGAAAAAAATTTGGAAAAAATTACCAATCTTCCACTTTTAGGGACAGTGAGTATGAGACATATGAGAAATAAATCCTCAACCATGAAAATAACAGAGGAAACAAGCTTTATTTTTATTATTTGAAATTTTTGTGCGTGGTAAAGGTACACATTTGACTCTGGTTTTCCTACATTTCCAAGACAGAGTAATTTTTTTTTAATTGTCAGCTAAAGCATCAAGAATACCGTGGCACACGGGAAGCTAAAACTACACACACATACACACACACACACACACACACACACAAACACTTTGATGCACATCTTTCATCCTTGACCTTAAGGAGAAAAAGTTGTATTTAGCCTCATAGGAATTAAGAAAAACAAAACCAAAACCAAACCAACAACAACAAAAAAAACCCCGAGAAGAATATTTCATTATGAGTGTCAGGAGAGTGCAAGGCTTACATATACACAAAACATATAAGATTGACTTACAAAGATGGAATGTACAAAAAACTTTAAAAAAAAAACATGAAAAAAAGACACACTCACTCCTAGAACTGGAAAGTTGCAGCAGATCAACTGGTAGAGATTTCTAACAGGGGCTGCTGCCATACACTATGCAGCTTAGGGAACATTCCCATGTCATAAAGCCAAAGCAAAAGTGTTAGGGTTAAGGCCGTGTTGCTCACCAACATCGAATGAAGTGCTGTACATTTGTCAGAAATAACACAACCTGTTAGGAATCTTCCCACTCTGTAGCACAAATACCTTTCACACCTTTTCCATAATCAGGTCAATAATCACTGCTCACAATTCTTGAAGAAAATTTTCCATGTACATCATGATTCCAGAACAAGCTGTCTCCCACTACTGAAAGTCATTTCTTTATAACAAACACAACATATTGGGCACTTATAGTTCTCATTATGGCAACACTAGATCCTTAGTTCTAAAAAATACTGACATAAAATCAAAAGCCCTCTAGTTTTTACAGAACAGATGAGCATTTACTAATAAATAACTCTCCATCTTCATTAGGCAAATGCTTACCTAAACCATTTTCCATTTCTTTTTCAGGTACAGTGGTACTGGTTTAGCCTATGTAAAAATCTCCTACTGTTTATATTGAATTTAACAGATCCTTTTATTCTATTCACAAAACAATGAAAATACAGTTGGCTAGTTTGTCCTAAAATGCTCCAAATGACACAAGATCTAATAACTTTTGAGATTACCTTTGAGTTGAAGATTAGTTACATGAAGCACATACTTTCATCATTCATGCTGTGCTGCTAGTCAATTAGCATTCCAGGGAAGTCAAGGGAACATTTGGTTATACCTGAAGTGTGGCAGCAGCGTGCCTATAAAGCCTTTAATAAATGCTAACAACTCAGCAAATCATGTAGTGCAATTCTGATGTTCCCTTAATTGGATGAGAAAAAAAAAAGCCATCTTTTTAGTACAGAATTTCTGCTTTGGTTGCTCTTTGTAAGGTTTGTAAGCCAAGCATTTTAGTGAAGTTGGCTTCAGAAGCACACCGGAAAGCAATGTGTTTCTCAGTGTCCCAATGCCAGGCAGATAAGGTCAGACCTTGGAAGGGAATGCCCTATGCCACTGAATTTGAAATTGTAGTTGGCAGCATTTGCTATCAGAAGCAACTCCAAATTAGTGACATTTTTCAAGTGCTGCCCTGGTGCTAATGTCTGAAAATCCAAAAGACTACTCAATTTAAAGAAAAAAATCCACAAAACCCCTAATAGCTTATAGCTGGGTTGTAAGGGGGTTGTGTGCAGGAATTCTGTATTTCATCAGGATGCACTGGGTTGACAAGTGTCATATAAAATCCTGGTAAACAATGCTGGACCAAAAGGACTGAAAAGCTTTTGAAGAAAAGTGTATACATGAAATAGTACAGTATTAAGCATATGTTTTGATATATAGGTTAGGATCTGATTTCTATGCTTCTCAAAGTTCCTGACAACAAATGATTTGGCAATGTTTTCTGAGGGGTAAACACAAAAGTTTAGTAAAATTGTATTATAAAAATCCATATTTGGAACTAGATACAGTAAGTGACAGCAACAGCTCATTTTTCATTTTCTTTTAAATTTTTTATGTCAAAGAATCTGTGCAACCCCTTCTCTTTGTTAATAAGTACAGTTAAAATGGTATGCACCCTTTCTTCATTCATAAATGCACTATTTCCAATGTCAGAAATTGTTTGTTTGCCAGAAGGTTGCTTATAAGGACACTTAGAATGAAAATTGGATCTACAAATTTGTTAAATTTTGATAGGACAGTTTATTGTGTAGTGACTGAGATACCATCTTCAGAATTTTAGGACAAACTCAGTTCAAGCAGAGGATATTTCATTCTCTTGGTTATAACAAACTTGATTTTTAATATTTTATAGATGTTACCACCAGTTTCTTAGCTGCATTATACAGTCCAACTTTAAGCTTCATGCACAAAATATTTATTCCAGTGAAATAACGAACCTTGTATTTGCACGAGAATTTGTAAACTGGCTCTATGTGCAAAAAAATAAACATGGGAAAGAAGAGGAAATATCTTTAAGAAAAAGTAATTAAAAACCAGACAAACTCGACCATTTAAGAATCTTGGGGTCTGCATTTTTACAAGTCAAATTCAACTTTCAAAAAAACCCATGAGTTTTTCTCAAATTCATTGAAACCACAACCTTAACCTTTGAGAAATAAGACAAGTACTTATAACAAGCAACTTTATCAAAGATTTCTTTCCACTTTGCAGACATGCTTAAAATACTCCCTTGTTTCTGACCCAATGCCCTTTTGTTTCAAGGCCCTAAAAATGAGAAAAGAAAGACCACTTCCCAGGCTATTGTAGGCATTGACAGCAAGCTCACCAGCTTCTCAAAGGTCTAAGAGGGAGAACCACTCTATCCATATTAGGCTACAGTAGCAATTCATCCTTTGACCATTGGATTTAGAAATAAGAATAAAGCAAATGCTAGTTTAAAAAGGACAAGTTCACACCTAAAAAACCCCCAACAAACCAAACATTAAAAACAGAACCATGACTGTAAGCATTTCCAGTTAAATTAATACTTCAAGAAAGAACACAATAGTGAGATCTGGCAGAAGAAGGAGGGACATTTCTCAGAATACTGCCATTGTCAAATGTCATACATACGTTCCAGTTGCTGAAATAACCCACATTTACTTTTGTTTTATTTTTATGTCAATCAGTCATACATACATACATACAAACAAACAAATCAGAACAAATCTCACAGTCCTTATTTTGTCCTCTAACAAAATTCCCTTTGATGAAGGACTTGAGGAATAGATTCAAATTCATTCTTATTTGTAATGTTTTTTTTTTCTCACATAAAAACAAATAGGTTTGGTAACCTTGGCTTTCCTATACAACCTCTGTTTACCACAGTTCCTTTGGTTGTATAATGTAGGTCCTCCACAGGGGTACCTCTCTGGCTTTCTGTCCTGTGTGATGCTGCATTTTATTTTATTGGTTAATACAATGAGTTGCCATAAGGAAACATGGCAATGAACACATAGGAAAGAGTGGCACACATGAGATTAATTGAGTTGACATTGTAATAACCCTGATCCTAATGAACTAGTTTGGTGTCAAAAGGTCTGTTGTTACACAGAAATTCTGTTCCCATAATGTATCGCTACAATTAAGTTTTTCCAGAGCTTTAGAAATGTCAGGTCTCTGCAAAGTCTTTCCTGCACATTGAGCAAGAGGAAGAGTGAAAAACAAGCACATGAAACAATCCTTCATTAATTCCACATGAGTAGGGAATTTGCATTGATTCTCATAGTGCTAAACGTTGAGCTGTGTTAGGTCTGACCGTTAGAGCTAGACGGATTTTGTGAGACTTAACCTTATACTAAAAAGACCTACTTGTTATAGATAGTAAGAATGAAGAATGTTAAAAGTGTAATACCTACCATGATAATGAGATCTAGAAGATTCCCAGGATCACCTCTGGGCTAAATAATGCATAAGAACGATACTTTAAATTTGGAAGCTCTGAGTAGGAGCTACCTTTTGCAGTCATCGAAAAGCATTGGGGACTTTTCCCAAACTTTTCTCATTTTTGCCTAATAACTTAAATTCAGTTCCATAGTTTGCAGTTTGTGTTTCATTTCACATTGTCTTTATGAATTCAGTTAAAGAAGATTTTTTTATTAACCCTTGCAAAAAAAAAGTTCAGTGAGAAACATAAGAGGTGCAAATCCTATGTAAACAAGGTAAGTTTGTAAATTATCACAAGAAGTCCATAAGAGACCCCTTCGTTATTGAAAATTAACTCAAAGTAGGAGATATCCTGCAATGGATCTCTAGGACCAGTCTTTTCTTAAAGGTAGGTGATTATCCAGCTTCAGAGCTCATTGCTACTGTAAGTATCGGTAGACCTTGAAGCAGTGATTTCCAGAGTCTGCCACTACGACGTGGCCATCTGAAGTAAGGGCCAGACCTTGTGGACCATAAAGTGGGTCGGCAGAGGTGTTAATGTAGGATAAAAATGATCCGCTTCCGTCAAAAACCTTTGAGGGTGAGAAAGCATAGAATAAATGTTATGAAAAAAAAGAAAAATATCACACGAGTCTGCTCTCAATTGTATTGTTATACGTCTCATTTCTGAAACAGTTGACGTACACTAGAATAAACAAGGGCAAAATCTGTTCTGTTATCTCATAATATGCAAGTTTATATACAAATGCATTTTCTTATTAAAAAGAACTAATTAAAGCTTGTTTTCCTAACAAATATTACTGTGGTGGTTAGCTTGACTCTTAGTTCTCACACAGAGAAAATCGGGAATTTGTTTACCCTGTTGATAGTGCTTCCTGAGAATAACTCATAAGCAGCTTCCTCATTTTTGTATTCAGTGGAAATAATACATACAGTTAGTTATTTATTAGGTATTCCTTGGCAAATAAGACTTTATGATTAGCACTTGAAAGATAAAAAGAATGTAACTCTCATAACTTAAAAGCAGAACAGTTTCTCAACATTTTAAGATGACAAAAATCTGCTGCATTTGCCTCAGGTCATTTGCTTTTTCATATTTTCCACTGTGTCTCCAATCTTCTGTTATGGTGATTATAAATTACTATCATCTCAGCAATGCTTCCAATTTTCATAAGTCATCAAATAGATTTTAGGGAACTACTTGGAGACAAAAGCCTTAGTCACCATGATCATCAGAGTTGCTAGCAGTCACACTGGAAAGCCCACAATCTGACACTACCAGTTCTAAAAGTGGACAGGCCATCAATAAGGTATATAGAAAGCTGTGTCAGAAACCATATCACTTCTAATTTTTGCCATTGTGTTTCTTGGGCAGTCTGAAAACTTCAGTGGCCAGAGTTATCAATCCATTAGTTTTCTTAATCAAGCACCTTTGAAATATGGAAATTTCTACCTGTATTCGGCTGTTTCCCCAATCCGCTACGATAATATTTCCATTAGAATCTACAGCTACTCCAGTTGGTGCATTAAATTGTCCATTTCCTTCTCCATTTGATCCAAACTTCAGCATGAATTCTCCCTCCTGGTTAAATACCTGTATGGGTTAAAACAAAAACCCGAATATGGCATCGTATCAAATATTAGTAATATACTCTACCAGTTTATCTGCTAATTAAAGTAGGAGTTGAAGACTTCCTAGGAATCTGCAACACACACACACACAGTGAAAATGGGAGAAAAAGTGCCCATCCCTCCCTCCAGCTCCATTACACCATACAGTCCTTCCCTTCTCGCTTAAGATCTGATTTAGCTCAGAGACAGAGGCAAAGGGCTCCAGAACCCTTCTACAGCTTGCACATCTTGAATTAAGAAGAGCTAAGTGCAGATGCAGCACTGGGTTCTGTGTTTTTGTGGAACTGAAACACAGTGAAGCAGATGCACTCTTCTCTGACTTCCATAATTTAACACACATTGAGAATCATGGCATGCTGCTCTCTGTGTAGACAGTTCAGCAACTAAATTCTCTTTGATGGTTAACAGATTTAGATAGCAGAAAGATGGAACTGATCAATGACTATTCTGTCAGTGACTGGATGCACCAATGGGACCAAGTGAGATACAGAATGTGTCATTTAGATAGTACCACAGCCTTCTCTACATTATTTTGTTCCATCTTGAACCCAGGCCCAGCACAAGGTCCAACAGTGTTCTTAGAAACTGACTGTGACTTGCACAAGAAAATACAAAGACCTGCCAAGTGCTAATAAGGTGGAAGATCTGAGGAAATCATCCTGTTCTTGAACACCCACAGTGAACAGAGAAAAAGCATTTGGGAAGGGAAATTAATGAAGTACTAGGTTGGTGCCTCAGATGATTAAAGAAAGTAGGGAAAAAGTCAACTAAGGAAAAAAACAGGCAAGGATGTATTGCTCTTTCCGTGGGTTAAAGTGACCAAATGAGAGAGAATTCTACATTGTGCAGGATTTTCCATAGAAGATGCCTGAGGGAAGGAAGACGCTTGAAGGTTGATGGGGGAGAGAGAATAATGTTGCTGAGTGAGCATGTTTAATTCAAGACACTGGTGGCAGAAAGAGGCTTTGGGACCCATAAGAGTGAAATTAATTTATTATTGAAAACAGGATGTACTTTGCTCCCAGATTATAAAGTACTCTACAGAGTGTCAACAGTTATCTGTATCAATTTAGAGAGCACTACAAAAATAAGAATCTTTTCCAGTTAGTACCAAATTGTAGCAAATAACATTTTTATCCCACTGAATCACACCAGAGACAGATGGGAACACTCTGTTCTCATTAGAAATGTAATAGTTATAAAGTCACCACAATGCCACACTTCTTACATGTCTTCACTTGGGGTTTTTTCATTTCACTTTGCCCTTGTTGTTAAGCCTCTCCAGGCATTCTTGTTACCAGGCAAGCCCTGCTTGTGGAGGGGTAATTTATGGAGTCA